>SKCR01032902.1:0-92479 GCA_019454045.1 Zanthoxylum bungeanum
ATGTTTTATTGTTATAATATAGTTTTTATTTAATACAATTATTAATTTAATTTTATAATTTAATAGTGTTTTTTAATTTTAATATGATAGTATAATATGTTTTATTATTATAATATTGTTCTTTTAAAATTATAATATGTATTTTTATTATAATAGGTTTTTTATTTAATAAAAAATAATTGTAAAGATATTTTAATTTTAAAATTAATAATAAAAAATTAATTGTAGAGGTTAATTATAGAGATTAAGTGCCACATATTTTTTTTATGTTAATGAGAGATTATAATATGTTTTCTTATTATAATAGCTTTTTTTTTATTTAATTTTATACTTTAATAATAATAAATTAAATTATTAATTACTTAATTAATTTAATTAATATGTTTCTTACTTTAATAGTTGATTATGTTGTTATATTGTAATAGGTTTCTTATGTTAATAATTTATTATTTTAATTTTATAACTTAATAATAAAAAATAATAGTAGATACATTTTAATTTTATAATTTAATAATAAAAAATAATTGAAGAGATTAGATTAATTGTAGATAATTTAATAATATTTTTTTATTAGGATACTATAATATGTATTATTATTATAATAAAATTCTTATAAAATTATAATACGTATTTCTATTGTAATATGATTTTTTTTAAATAAATTTATTAATTAAATTTTATAACTTTAATATGAAACCGTCATGTGACACGGTGAGAAAATTTAAAAATGTTTAACTTTATATATAGAGAGAGAGCGCTTCGGGTCCGGTTGACCGAACCGTCCGGTTGCGTATTTTTTACAATAAAATAATGTTGATTTATTCATTAACTCATAAAATAACGTTATTTTATTATAACAAATATGTGATCATCCGGTTAATTAATCAACTTGAAGCTACTCTCTATATATATGTATGTATGTATGTATGTATACTGTTTTGTTTTATTTTAAATCTACCTTCACGAATTATGTCTCCATTTCAATTAAAGCTAAAGAAGCCGAAGAGTCTAAACTATATAGTAAAAAATTAGCTGAAAAGTGGAGACGCTCATCCTCACGAATATGTATTTAGCTCATGACCTAATTTTTTATTTAGAACGAAATATTATTATGAATCCGTATAAAATTATTGGAGATCCAAAATTTTAATAGGAATTTGAGATTTTATATCTTCCGGGTCTTAGTTTATATAAGATTGATACTTTTTGATGTACTTTAAACAAATTCTCCTCTTTATTTTTGTCAATAAATATAATTATCTAAATCTAATTGGTCATTTTTTTAATATATTAATTTTTACCATTGTACCTTCCAATGAGTCAAATTCGGATGAATAATTAAAAAAAAAAAAAAAGAAAAAAATTTCAATTTTTTATAGGGACAATCACATTTGTTTTTATAAAGACAATTACATTTTAATGTGCTCAATCATATTTTTTCAAGGACAATCATATTTTTTGTTAGGACATTCATATTTTTATAAGGATGGTCACATTTTTATGAGCATAGTCACATTTTTCAAGTTTTGTATTATGCGTGATATAGCGATTTTGAAACTGATTTTGACATTGCATAAATTTCATAGAGGTTCCTTAATGAAAGTTATAGGTATTAGTGTTAACTGTATATAGAATTTACATATTGTGGTTTGAAGTTCACATGGATGAGATATAAATATTTGAAAATGACTGATCTGTAATAATTAATCTCTATATTAAATGTCATTCTGACCAATTTTTTCATCGAAACATATCGACAATATATTTGTTTTAATCCTTATAATTTGTAGTTCAAGAATATATATATATATTCTTATAAAACTTTTTATTTTAGAAGATATTCAGTTTTTAAGTTTTTTTTTTTTTTTTTGAAAAAAAAAACAAGTTTGCTACCTCTAATTGAAACAGATTTGATTTATTTATTTATTGAGTGACAAGTTTGTAATAACATTATTTTATCATGTGTGTTTATATGTCATTAAATAAAAATTATATTTTAAATAAATTATACTAAATTAGAATGGACCTCTTCATTTTGAACTAAATAATAAATCCCCATAAATATTTGGAAGTAAATGGACCTCAACACTTTATACGGAAGTATTCAAACCTCTACACACGGATTAAAAAATAGAGATAATTTATTACTATTAATCTATTGAATGAGATAGTTAGAGTTCTAATTAAACAACAAAGACTAATTCTTGTATAGTGTTTAAGTGATGCAAAATTATCTACCAACAATTATTATGTGATCTTTTGATACATATTATCTATCTAACTTGTAAATGCCGATATTGACTTCCATTGTTTTCATGACCATCGTTAGTTTATATAAAATTTTAATAGGAATTCGAGATTTTATATTTCCCCCATCTTAGTTTATATAAGGCTGATACTTTTTGATATACTTTAAACAAATTCTCCTCTTTATTTTTGTCAATAAATATAATTATCTATATCTAATTGGTCATTTTTTAATATATATATATATATTACCATTGTACCTTCCAATGAGTCAAATTCAGATGAATAAAAAAAAAAAATTCAATTTCTTATAGGGACAATCACATTTATTTTTGTAAAGACAGTTACATTTTAATGTGCTCAATCATATTTTTTCAAGGACAGTCATATTTTTGTTAGGACATTCATATTTTTATAAGGATATTGGTCACATTTTTATGAGCATAGTGATGAATAACAATCAATTAATGCAATAAGTTTTATTGAAAAAGAAACTTGCAAATCAAATACAAACCAAAAACAGTAAACTTACAAAGCAAGAAATCAAAATTATCAATAGAAACTTACAGTGCAAGTAAATAAAATCAAAAACAACAAACTGATTTTAATAGATTGAGGCTAACACAGAAGACTATGTCCTATAGAGAAATTCCCCCTACCAGTGTGCTTGTGGTTCAATGGATGTCTGCCACCATGATTCAACAATCTGAAAATCGAAGATTCTGCACTAAAAGTTCGATTCCTGGCGAATTTACTTGGTGTTTGTTTTCAAGATTTTCTATGGAAAATTACTTTCTATATCTCAAGGATCATATGGATATCAATTCTATAGATCTCTGCAATACTTTTTTTTTTTATTTAAAAACAAAATAGAAAACAGTTAAATGATGAATAGATGCAAAATATTTTTCTCATTTTCTGAAGAGTTGTGTTCTTCTGTCTTTAAAATTAAAACCATAAAAAGCAAAAAACGTTTTCTAGCACAAGTCATTTAATAAATCCAAGGCCCATCTTTGAATAATTAAATATTTATATTAAATATATTAATTAATTATAATACCATGTCAATCATCCACTCACTTCAAGCCCAAGCCCAAGCTTTATTTGTTCAATTTAATATAAAAGTTTATAAAATACTTATAAACCTTTCAACTTCCATTTATTTCTTAGATTTGTGACTATTCACTCTATTTGATATACAAACTCTTACACATAGTCACATTTTTCAAGTTTTGTATTATGCGTGATATAAAGATTTTGAGGCTAATTTTGACATTGTATAAATTTCATAGAGGTTCCTTAATGAAAGTTATAGAAATGAATATTAACTGTATATAGAATTTACATATTGTGGTTTGGAGTTCAGATGAATGAGATATATAAAATATTTGAAAATGACTGATTTGTAATAATTAATCTCTTATATAAAATGTCATTTTGACCAATTTTTTTGTCGAAACATATCGATAATGTATTTGTTTTAATCCTTATAATTTGTAGTTCAAGAATATATATATATTATATATATATATATATATATATATATATATATATATATATATATATATTGATAAGATTACACCATCAAGATGAGAGAATGAAGGGAGAAAATTAAGGGATCTCAATATTTGTAATTATGTCATTTATCTAGTAGTTAATCCCTTCCTTTTATTGTAATCTCCTTCCTATTTTAAATTTCAAATAATGTGTATATATAGTGCTCAATGGCATTGTGAATAATAAGAAAAGATATATTTCTTCAACTCGTCCTCTGCAAATTTCTACATGGTATCAGCGCCCAGATCCCTTCTCTAATTTTTTTTTTCCCACCATCACTTGACAAATTTTTCTCCACTACCTCAATCCTTGTTCCAATGGCCTCCGATGGTACCCAAAATGTCATCCCCAACACCCAAGAACCTACAAAACCTTTGATCATAGTTGCCATCCACAACTCCATCAAACTCACATCAACGAATTATCTCTCCTGGAAAACCCAAATTGAAGCCATTCTCATCGGTTATGATTTACAAAAACACATTGATGGAAATCATCACAACCCACCACGTACCATCACCACCAATAATGTCACTTCCCCAAATCCCGAATATCATACCTGGCTACGCCAGGACAAACTAATCTTTGCAGCTCTGGTCGGCACCCTATCACCATCGCTAGTTCCTCTCATCACCCAATCCACCACCACATATGAAGCCTGGCAAACCCTTGCCAACACCTATGCCCGTCCATCTCGGGGTCACATCAAACAACTCAAAGATCATCTTAGACACATCACCAAAGGCCCTAAAACCATTACCGAATACATGCAATCCATCAAAACCACAGCCGATCAACTTGCTGCCCTTGGAAAACCTCTTGACCATGAAGATCTAATTGAAAAAGTGCTTGACGGACTTGACGATAACTATCAATCCATCATCGACTCTGTCAATGGCCGTGATTCCACTATTCTCTTTGATGAACTCCATGAAAAACTCATCAACAATGAGTTATCTCTCCACAATAGGACCAGCTCCTCTTCCCACCCGGTATCCGCGCATCCCACCAATGTTCGGACCTACAACCGACCTCATCCTAATAACACTGCCCAGACCGGTCGGTTTGCACCCACCACCAACCCCCAACTTCCCAGACACTCTTCCACCAACACTAGAACCGACCGACATCCTCCTCGTCCCTTTCTTGGTCGTTGCCAATGGTGCCGCAATCAAGGCCATGTGGTCTCCCAATGCCCTCTCTTCCGCCAACACTTCCCCGGTGCGCAACCACCAACCCGGTCGACCAACTCGTCCAACCCTCGCCCGCCCAGTCCCTGGCAATATCAAGCAAATGTTACCACCACCTCTTCATCCAACCCTAACTGGCTTCTCGACAGTGGAGCCTCGCATCATGTCACTACTGATCTCAACAACCTTGCTCTCCACAATCCTTATGACGGCACAGATGAAATAATGATCGGTGACGGCACTGCACTCCCCATTTCCCACCACGGTTCTACCTCTCTTAATACTCTTACTCACTCTTTTACCTTATCTAATGTTTTATATGTACCCACTATGAAACGTAATCTTATCTCAATTTCTCAATTTTGCAAATCCAATAACACTTCCATTGAGTTCTTACCCTCTTCTTTTAATGTGAAGGATCTCCGCACGGGGGCAATTCTGTTGCAAGGTCGGACTAAAGATGGTGTATACGAATGGCCGACCTCCCCCACTCGGTCACCTCTAATCGCCTTTTCTAGTGTCAAAACTACTATACCTGAGTGGCATCATCGGCTCGGGCATCCTTCATCGTCGATCTTCAAAAATATCATGTCTTCATTTAATTCAGATGTCTCTCTTTCCTCTTATCTAAATTTTAATTGTAATTCGTGTCAATGCAATAAAAGTCACAAGTTACCGTTCTCTTCATCTACTCTTACTACATCTACACCTCTTGAGGTTATATTTACTGATTTATGGACCTCCCCGGTCTACTCATTTGATAACTTCAAATACTACATAATCTTTGTCGACCACTTCACCAAATACATTTGGCTTTATCCGTTAAAACGAAAGTCTGACACCCGTGATGTCTTTGTGCGCTTCAAAGCGCTAGTCGAAAAATTCTTCAACCACCCTATCATAACTATCTACTCTGACAATGGGGGGAATATCAAGCCCTCTCATCCCTCCTCACAATCCATGGGGTCTCCCATCTCACTTCCCCTCCTCACACTCCTGAACACAATGGGTACTCTGAACGTCGTCATCGACATATCGTTGAAACAGGTCTTTCTCTCCTTACCCACTCATCCATGCCTCTCTCATATTGGCCCTTCGCCTTTTCCACTGCCGTCTATCTTATCAATCGCATGTCTACACCAACCTTACACCACAACTCACCTTATCTCCAACTCTTCGGCCATATGCCGAACTACTCGAAACTGCGCAGCTTTGGCTGTCTCTGCTACCCTTGGCTCCGTCCTTACACATCTCACAAACTTGCGTCTCGGTCCTCTCTCTATGTCTTCGTAGGATATTCTCCCACTCAGAGGGCTTATCAATGTCTCGAGCCCTCCACATATAGACTTTACACCTCCCGACATGTCCGCTTCGTTGAGTCAATTTTTCCTTTTGCCAACTCTCAAATGTCTCCCCATCGTACCACTCCAACCACCATCTCTGAATGGTGCTCCATGACCTTACCGATACTGGACTCACCATCGCCGAATACCGACACTGCACCCCCACAGCACTCAACCCCCACCAGTGCTCCGATCCTACCCCACCCTCCATTACACAGTCATCCCACAAGTACCGCAACTTCACAAGAACCGGCCGATCAACCAATAAATATCGCGCACAACCAACCTAGAGCATCACCATCCCTTGCCGAACACACCCAAACCGACCGACCACAAACACACAACCGAATACCATCCCTCCCCAAACACACAACCCTCTACCGACCACATGAACATCCCAGTTTACCACCCATGTCCGACCACACCATCCGACCACAAGTCCGATCGCACGCACCACCCAATCCCGATCACACAAACTCCGACCACCACCAAGAACGCCCAAACTTATCACCCATCCCCGACCAAAGAAATCCCGACCGACCAAATAATGACTCAACTTCCGCACCCATGACCGAACACACCAAACCCGACCGACCACATGACCACTCAACTTTACCACGAGTCATCGTCACTCGTTCCAAGAACAACCTCCATAAACCAATTCAAAAACTTAACCTCACCGCTCAGCTTCAGAAACCTACCCTCGAACCCACCACCATTACCCAAGCCCTCAAGGACCCTGAGTGGCGTCAAGCTCTGTCGGAGGAGTATAATGCTTTACTTCGCAATGAAACATGGGAACTAGTGCCACCCCGTCCCGACCAAAATCTGGTCGGCTGTAAGTGGATCTTTCGCACCAAATTTAAAGCTAATGGTTCCATTGACAGGTACAAAGCACAATTAGTTGCCAAAGGCTTCCATCAACGTCCTGGCATTGATTTTTATGAAACCTTCAGTCCAGTCATCAAGCCGACCACTGTTCGGATTGTTCCCAGCCTTGCGGTTAGTCAAGGATGGTCTCTCCGACAACTTGACATCAATAATGCCTTTCTTCAAGGCACTCTCACTGAGGATGTTTTTATGTCACAACCTTCGGGCTTCATTGATCGCGATCATCCCCATCACGTCTGCAAACTTCGAAAGGCTATCTACGGCCTCAAACAGGCCCCTCGAGCATGGTACCAAGAACTGCGCCAATTTCTTCTCCAATCCGGCTTCTCCAACTCACATGCCGACACCTCACTGTTCATCTTCAACAACCGCCACACCACACTATACCTCTTAGTCTATGTCGACGACATCATCATTACAGGAAATAATGTTGAAGTTGTCCAAAGATTCATTGACAAACTCTCTCAGCGCTTTTCTCTAAAAGATCTCGGACAGCTTGCTTATTTCCTTGGGGTAGAGGTTACTACCCACAACAATGATCTTTTCCTTAGTCAACGCAAGTACATTGCCGATCTGCTTACCAGAACTCACATGATTGACGCCAAGCCAGCCCCAACACCTCTTGCAACATACCCGGTACTCACTCTACAATCCGGATCTCCTTTACCTGATCCGACCGAGTACAGAAATATTGTCGGCAGCCTCCAGTATCTCTCTCTCACTCGACCAGACATTGCTTATACAGTGAACAAACTCTCTCAGTTTATGCATCAACCTACCAGTGACCATTGGCATGCCGTCAAGCGTCTACTGCGATATCTCTGTGGCACTCTGGAACATGGCATATTCCTCCGCCACAACTCCCCTACAGCACTCCATGCCTTTTCCGATGCTGATTGGGCCGGTAACAAGGACGATTACACCTCCACTGGTGCTTACATAGTTTATATGGGTCACAATCCTATTTCCTGGAGCTCCAAGAAACAACGCACGGTTGCACGCTCATCCACTGAAGCTGAGTACCGATCAGTAGCCTCCACTGCTGCCGAAATTAGATGGATTTGTGCTCTCCTTACCGAACTCGGTGTCACTCTTTCTCTCCAACCAGTCATCTACTGTGACAATGTTGGTGCAACCAATTTATGCTCCAATCCTGTTTTCCACTCGCGCATGAAACACGTAGCTCTAGACTACCACTTCATCCGGGAACAAGTTCAAAATGGTCTACTCCGGGTCTCACACATCTCTGGAGCTGATCAACTGGCAGACGCCCTTACCAAACCTCTCGCTCGCTCTCCTTTCAACACACTCAAATCCAAGATCGGACTCTCTCCAAGACCGTCCATCTTGCGGGGGCATGATAAGATTACACCATCAAGATGAGAGAATGAAGGGAGAAAATCAAGGGATCTCAATATTTGTAATTATGTCATTTATCTAGTAGTTAATCCCTTCCTTTTATTGTAATCTCCTTCCTATTTTAAATTTCAAATAATGTGTATATATAGTGTTCAATGACATTGTGAATAATAAGAAAAGATGTCATCTGCAAACTTCTATATATATATATATATATTCTTAAAAAACTTTTTATTTTAGAAGATATTTAATTTTTAAGTTTTTGCTCCCTCTAATTGAAACAGATTTGATTTATTTATTTATTGAGTGACAAGTTTGTAATAACATTATTTTATCATGTGTGTTTATGTCATTAAATAAAAATTATATTTTAAATAACTTATACTAAATTAGAATGGACCTCTTCATTTTGAACTAAATAATAAATCCCCATAAATATTTGGAAGTAAATGGACCTCAACACTTTATACGGAATTGAAGTATTCAAACCTCTACACAGGGATTAAAAAATAGAGATAATTTATTACTATTAATCTATTGAATGAGATAGTTAGAGTTCTAATTAAACAACAAAGACTAATTCTTGTATAGCGTTTACGTGATGCAAAATTATCTACCAACAATTATTATGTGATCTTTTGATACATATTATCTATCTAACTTGTAAATGCCGATATTGACTTCCATTGTTTTCATGACCATCGTTTCATTTATAGAAAAAAATATACATGATAGGAGAATTGGCTCAACTCTTTGAAAGTCTCGTTATATTGATGCCGTAATAAAATATTTTAATTATAAATTAGCAAGTTAAAAATCTGTCGCCTGAAAGTGATGCAGCAACTTAAATTGACAAAAATTATAAATTAGGTGCCAACATAGAAAAAACACGTGGAATTTGTGCTAAGTGAAGAGGTAGATATTATTATTATTTAAAGAAAATTATATGATTGATATCGGGTTAGAATATGAACAACGACATAAATAAGTTTCAAACCACATGGATAAAAGGAGGAAATGCCAATTATGTAGAGACTCAAAACAACAGGAGATGTGATTGTGAACCACTCAATTAAAGAGTTGATATTACTTTCTCCATGGTATAACAATCACTGAAAATTAATTTATAGTAATGTCCTTTAATATGTTGTACGTATAGTAATACAAGTAATATAGTAAACTAAATAAAGAAATATAATTAAATGTAAACAGTAAAATTTAGGTGATTTCTTCTGATGTGATTCTCTCAAATCCTAAGTTTTAATTGCTCATTTCTTTGTTTAGAATATGCATGGCAGAAAAGCCCGAAGCCCGGCCCGGGCGGGCTTTGGCCCGGCCCGGGGTAACACGGGCCCGGGCCGGGCTTCAAGTAAAAAGCCCGGGCCCGGCCCGGCCCGGGCTTAAAATATATAAATAAATATTTTAATTTATAAAATATATAAATTTTTATAATAAATTTTTTATATTTATAATTTTTTGTAATAAAAAAATCGAATCCGGACTTAAAATAAATAAATAAATATTTTAATTTATAAAATATATATATTTTTATAATAAATTTTTTATATTATAATTTTTTATAATAAAAAAATCGGATCCGGACTTAAAATATATATATTTATATAATAATTTTTTTTATTATTAAGAATTATGGTAGGCTAAACCTCCTAATTATTATTGTATTGTTATATGGTAGGCAACACCTTATTTGTGTACCAACTTCAGCCCACGATCCTCTAACATGGTATCAGTGCTTCAGGTTCACGGTTATTATTCACGGAGACTATTCACATATACGGTATAATACTATTCATGTATATGACACTATTCACATATATAGTACTATTCACGTATATAGTACTATTCACATATGCAGTATTTTATACAACACTATTCACGATGAAATAGTAAAAGCCGGTTCGAGTGAAAAGCTTATCGTCATCATAAATATGGCAGGAAAGTTCGAAGTTGAGAAGTTCAAAAGGAGCAACTTTTCCCTATGAAAACTTAAAATAAAAGCAATCTTAAGAAAAATTAATTGCTTGGCGGTAATTGGAGAGAGACCGGATGGAATGACTGATGAAAAATGGAAGGATATGGATGACAACGCTATAGAAAACTTGCATCTATCCTTAGCAGATTGTGTGTTATCCAGTGTTGCAGAGAAGATGATTGCAAAAGAGATTTGGGATGCACTTACCAAATTGTACGAGGTCAAGTCACTATACAACAAGATCTTCTTGCAGATGAGACTTTACACTTTTCGAATGAATGAGTCCACATTCATGACAGATCAAATCAACAACTTGAATACACTATTTCCCAACTTACTGTGTTGGATTATAGTATATCAAGAAATGAACGTGTGGAGATTCTACTTCAAAGTCTATCTTATTCGTATGATCAATTTATCATCAACTTGACAAGTAATGTTGTCACTGGTAATCTATTCTTTGACGAAGTTGCAGCTGCTGCTCTGGAAGAAGAGTCTAGGCTCAAAAATAAAGAAGACAAATCATCTAGTTCGCAACAAGTAGAAGCATTGGTGACAAGAGGGAGATCAACGAAACGTGGCACAAGTGAGAGTTAAAACCATGACAGATCGAAATCAAAAAGTAAGAAGAATGTTAAATGCTAAAACTGTGGCAAGAAAGGGCACGCCAAGAAAGATTGTTGGAATCTGAATAATGGTGGAGAAAAAGCTCAAATTGCAACAAAATCTCAGGGATATGTTGCAAGTACTTTTGAAGAAGATGGCGCACTTTACAGTGAAGTTGCAATGATGTCCAATGATATAAGAAAACAGTTAAGTGATGCATGTTTAGTTGATTCTGTAACAACATGACACATGACCTCTAGGAGAGAATGGTTCTGGCATTATGAGCTTGTCTCTGGAGGATCGATTTTTCTAGGCAATTATCATGCCTTGAAAATTGCTAGGATTGGAGCCATCAAAATAAAGATGTCAGATGGTATTATATGTACTGTACAAGATGTTCGACATGTTATGGGAATGAAGAAAAATCTTCTGTCAATTGGACAGTTAGATGACCTCGGATACCAGACCGTTGTTGAAAACAAAGGATTAAAAATGGTGAAATGAGCACTTACTGTCTTGAAAGCTGAAAAGATCTCAGCAAACTTATATATGTTATTGGGAGACTCGATTCAGGAAACAACTGCATCGGTAGTATCACATGATTCTGGAGAGGAAACTTCTATGTTGTGGCACCAAAAACTAGCCACATGTCAGAATATGGAATGAAGATTCTCGTCAATCAAAAGCTACTCCCAGGCTTGAAAGCAGTTAGTTTACCGTTTTGTGAGCATTGTGTTACAAGTAAGCAAAACAGATTAAAATTCAGCAAGTCAAGTGATCGGTGATTCAGTCTGATGTTTGAGAAGCACCGGTTCAATCTCTGAGGAAAGCAAAATATTTTGTATCATTTGTTGATGATTTTTCTAGAAGATATTGGGTGTATCCGATCAAAAATAAGTCGGATGTGATGTCAGTTTTCAGAAACTTCAAAGCACAAATTGAAGTAGAAACTGGAAAAAGAATCAACTGTTTAAGGACATATAATGAATGAGAATATTACAATAAGGATTTTGATGCATATTGTCAACAAGAAGGCATCAAAAGGCAGACTACTACACCATATACTCCTCAACAAAATAGGGTGGCGGAAATGATGAATAAAACACTGTTGGAAAGAGTAAGAGCTATGCTCAGAACAGCTAGTCTACCAAGATACTTTTAGGTAGAAGAAGTTCGTACATCATGCTATGTTGTAAATAGATCTCCATAAAAAATAAATGATTTGAAGACACCGATGGAGATATGCAGCGGAAAGCCAAATGATTACTCATCTCTTCATATTTTTGGTTGTCCTGTGTACGTGATGTACAACACTCAAGAAAGAACAAAGTTATATCCAAAATCTAGAAAATTTATTTTTATGGGTTATGTTGATGGAGTAAAGAGATATTGCTTGTGGGATCCCACTACCCACAAGATCATCATCAGCATAGATGTGATATTTACATAAGATCAACTGCAGAAAGAAGGAAATGATAGCATTTTAAAAAAAAATACATGGACTACGACAGTATTGGTGGAAAATAATCCAGAATGAGAAAATTCAGATTCTTCTAAAGCAACACCAGAGCACGAGGTACAAGAACCAGTCGATTTTGAAGCTTCTGAAGTCCGTCGATCAATTCGAGAGAGAAGACCTCCAAGTTGGCACTCAAAGTATGATACCGAGAGTAACATTACATATTGTCTTCTAACAGAGGATGGAGAGCCATCAACTTTCCATAAAGCTACAAAAGATGTAAATGCATCTTTGTGGATGACAGCAATGCAAGAAGAAAATAGAAGCTTTGCACAGAAACAATATATGTGATCTAGTACCATTACCACATGGAAGATAAGCCATTAGTAATAAATGAGTCTGCAAGATCAAGCGAGATAGCAATGACCAAATGGAGCGGTACCGTGCACGATTAGTGGTGAAATGATATGTTCAAAAAGAATGGATTTATTTCAACGAGATATTTTCTCCAGTGGTTCGACTTACAACAGTCAGAGTAGTCCTGACTATGTGTGTTACTTTTGACATACATCTGGAACAATTGGATGTAAAAACTGTATTTCTTTATGGAGAACTTGAAGAAGAAAATTATATGCTCAAACCAGAAGGTTTTGCCGAAATAGGAAAACAGAACTTGGTTTGCAAGTTGAACAAATTTCTATATGGTCTCAAACAGACGTCGAGATGTTGGTATAAGAGATTTGATTCCTTCATTATTTTTCTTGGGTACAACATACTCAGTTCAGACCATTGTACATATTACAAGAGGTTTGGAAATAACGACTTTATTATTTTGCTGTTGTATGTGGATGACATGTTAGTAGCATGCCACAAAGATCAAGCCCAAGAATTAAAGGCACAATTAGCTAGGGAGTTTGACATGAAGGATCTGGGACTAGCAAACAAGATTCTAGGGATGCAAATACACTGAGACATAAATAACAAGAAGATTTGGCTTTCTCGGAAAAATTAATTAAAGAAAATCTTACGACGGTTCGACATAGAAGATTGTAAGCCAATTTCTATCCCACTTCCTGTTAATTTCAAGTTATCATTTTTATGTGTCCTAGCAATGAAGTTGAGGGGAGAGAGATGTCTCGAGTATCGTATGCATCAGCAGTAGGAAGCTTAATGTACGTCATGATTTGTACAAGAAAAGACATTGCCCAAGCAGTGGGAGCAGTTAGTCATTTTCTGGAGAATCCTGATAGAGAGCATTGGAATTCTGTTAAAAGGATCCTTAGATATATCAAATGAACCTCAGATGCTGCATTATGTTATGGAGGATCAGAATTAGTTGTCGAATGCTACGTGGATTCAGATTTTACAGGAGATATTGATAAAAGAAAATCCATTACAGGTTATGTGTTTGTACTTGCAGCAGGAGCAGTAAGCTGGGTATCCAATTTATAAAATGTTTTGGCTTTATCTACAACAGAAACTGAATACATGACAGCTACACAAGCTTGCAAGAAAGCTATTTGGTTTCAAAGGTTATTGGAGGAGCTCGGGCACAAACAAGAGAAAATTCCTTTATTTTGTGACCGTCAGAGTGATTTTATATTACAAAGAATCCAACCTTTCATTCAAGAACAAAACATATAGGGGTACAATACCACTTTGTTCGTGAAGTAGTGGAACAAGGCATTGTTGACTTGTTGAAGGTACACACCAATGAGAACCTTGTAGATGTAATTACCAAGTCTACCAATGCAGATAAGTTTGTATGGTGTAGATCTTCTTATGGCTTAGCAGAAACGTAAGCAGCTAGAAGACGACAAATTAGAATGTATGGTGTGGAAAATGATTGGTTCTCAATTAAGTTTCCATGTGGGAGAATTGTTAGGAAATTTTCAATCACCAAAATGTGATTGATAATTAAATAAATAAAATATGTGGGTGGGTCCCACATGCTTAAAAAGAAAATAATAGAAAATTAGAATTACTATTTGCACAGTGAATCTCATGCCTATAAATAGAGGTTTCATTTCATTATTTTCTTCATCCAATTTTCAACCAAATCATCTGTATTTTAAGAGAAAAATATAGTTTCTTCTTAAGAGTTTGTAAGAGAGTTGTAGTTCTCATATTTTAAGAGAGTGTGAAATTGTTCACTCCTTATATTTAGAGAAAAATTGTAAAATTCTTTCAACTATAGTGAAATCCTTCTATATTTGCACGTGGATGTTTCCCTCACATTAAGTGTTTTACCACATTAAATTTGTGTCTCATTACTTTATTTTACTGTTAAGATTTATGGTAGGCTTGTAATATCCAGCTTTGCATCAAGTTGTCCATCATGAAGGTTTCCAGCTGCAAGCCACTGCTAGGAAGCTTTCATGCAAACCAAACACATCAACTTTCGGTGGAGTTGAATTTGGTGGAAATAGCCAAAGGGTTTGCCATAAAATGTGCCATAAAATCAGGGAATTACTACTGTTCAAGTGTTGACAATTGTGTGCAAGCCTTGTCTATAAATTCAGGCACTTGCAGTGAGTGATCATCATCCCCAAAGAGAGAGTACAAAGAGTGTTAGTGAGATTTAATTATAAGTTTCAAGTTGTAAACTTTGTAATTCTTATTCTTGATAGTAATAGAAATTGATTCGGTTTTTCCTCAAATACTCTCAAGAGTGATCAAGTGAATCACAACAAGTGGTATCAGAGCTTTGGTTCTTCTTTGGGGTCGTAAAATCGAAAAACAGAGCTTCCGTTCGGAAAATCGATTCCGACGAAAGTTGTCAAAAATCAATTTTGAGGGTACCATTAGCTAGTTCACGGTGAGACGAGTTCGGTGGTATTTTTCGGTGATCAAACGGATGACAGACGGAGGCGCACGCGCCAACACGCGTCAGAGCGTGAACCACACTTTCGTCACGCGCCCCACGCGCTGAACCGAGGTTGAAGACGATACGTGGCAGCCGCGTCAACGCCACATAATCGACACGCAAGCAGCCACGTCAACACTCCTCGCCACATCATCCATCCACGTTAGCTGCCACGTTAGTAATCCGGTCCCACACTGCCACGTCAGCCTGTCACGTCAGTACTGCCACGTTATCACTGCCACGTCAGCACTGCCACGTCAGCTAACACGTCAGTAATCCGGTCCCACACTGTCAAATCAGTCTGCCATGTCAATATTGCCATGTCAGCACTGCCACGTTAGCTTCCTGATAAATTTCATTTAGCCCCCTGAAGTCTTTGAAATTTACAGTTTTGCCCCAAAAGTTTTAGGAATTTACAAATCATCCCATGTGTCAGATTTAGACCGACGAAGTGTCTATTCCACCATTTTCGACCGTTCTGGGCGCAACAGTGACCTCTGATTTGTGAAATTCAGCTCCATTTTTATTGTATTTTCATTTTAAACTTTAAAACTTAGAATGGAAATGGAAGATTCCCCTTCTGGTGCAATGATTAAACTGGTTGCAACTAATTACTCCATCTGGAGACCTCAGATGATAGATTTTTTGCATTGCAAAGATCTGTTTGATGTCATCGAGATGAATGGAGTGAAACCAGAGTCTGTTAAGGAGTATGACTGGAATAAATTCAACAACAGAACTTTGGGTCAGATTAGGCAATGGATCGAACACAGTGTCTTCCACCACGTAGCGCAGGACACATATGCTTATGAAATGTGGAGAAAATTGGAAGACATGTTCCATGCCAAAACAGCTCGGAATAAGGCCTTAATCATGAGGCGTTTGGTGAACCTGAAGCTACGGAGTGGAACTTTCATTGCAGAACACACCAACGAGTTCCAAAGCCTGGTGAACCAGTTGTCTGCAGTAGACATGCAACTGGCAAATGAAGTTCAAGCCCTCTTGCTACTCAGTTCTCTTCCTGATAGCTGGGAGACTCTGGTGGTTACTCTCAGCAACTCAGCTCTAGGAGGCAAACTTACCATGCCTATGGTAAATGATGCCCTGTCAAATGAAGAAGCCAGAAGAAAAGACATGGGCTCAGATCAAACAGAAGCCCTTGTCTCGGAGCAACAAGGAAGACAACAGAAGAAACATCAATGTGGGAGGAGAGGCAGAAGCAAAAGCAGAGGCAAATCCAAGGACGGGAAAACGACATACAAGTGATTCCACTGTGGCATAGAAGGACACTTGAAGAAAAATTGACGGAAACTGCAACGGGAGCAGGGACAAGGCAATAACCAGCCGAAGAAGAATAATGTGGAGACACTAGTAGTTACCACAGTAGATGTAGCTATATGCTCCGACCAAGAAGAAGCATGCCTTCACACCGCAACTCAGGATGTCGAATGAGTGGTAGATACTGTAGCATCCTACCACGTCACTCCTCACAGGGATTTCTTCACAACATACAAAGCAGGAGACTTTGAAGCAGTGAAGATGGGGAATACCAGTTCTTCTCAGATTGTGGGAATTGGCGAAATACAGTTGCGAAAAAATGCAGGGTATACAATAACCCTGAAGGAGGTCAGACATGTTCCAGAAGTTCGGCTCAACTTACTCTCGGGGGTAGCCCTTGACAAACAGGATTATGCTAGCCACTTCGGCAATGACACTTGGAGGATGATAAAATGTGCCATGGTCATCGCCCGAGGACACATATGTGGAACCTTATACAAGAATCATGTGAAGATTTATGCAGAAAGCCTAAATGTAGCTGAACCGGAGGCTTCTCAGAATCTGTGGCACCAAAGACTCAGTCACATGAGTAAAATGGGGTTGTCTACCTTGACAAAAAAAGATCTAATCTCTGTCTCCAAAAATACTGCTCTGGATCCTTGCAACCATTGTCTATTTGGTAAGCAACACAGAGTCTCTTTTAATTTCTATTCTACAAAGAAATCGAAGTTACTCAGTCTGGTGTACTCTGATGTATGTGGTCCATTGGAGGTAAATTCATTAGGCGGTAATAAATATTTTCTGACTTTCATTGACGATGCTTCTCGGAAAGTATGGGTGTATTTTCTGAAATCAAATGATCAGGTCATGGACTATTTCAAACTGTTCAATGCCATGGTCGAGCGTGAAACAGGGAAGAAACTGAAGTGCTTTCACACAGACAATGAAGACGAATACACTTCCAGGGAGTTCGATGCCTACTGCGGAAGCCACGACATTCGACACAAGAGGACTGTTCCACGCACCCCACAACACAATGGTGTCACTGAAAGGATGAACCATACAATTATGGAGAAAGTCAGAAGCATGATCAACATGGCTAAGCTACCAAAGCCATTCTGGGGAGAAGCTGTTCGTGCCGCCTGCTACCTAATCAATAGATCACCATCTGTACCATTGAACTTTGAGATTTCTGTGAAAGTGTGGTATGGTAAGAATCTCTCATATTCTTACATCAGAATATTCAGATGTTTAGCATTTGCACATGTATCAAAGGAGCTCAGGCAGAAGCTCGATGCAAGGACTATTCCATTCATCTTCATAGGCTATGAAGACGAGGAATTTGGATACAAGCTATGAGACCTGAAGGAAAGGAAGTCATCAGAAGTAGTGATGTAGTGTTTCTCGAAGACTAGACAATAGAAGACATTGAAAAGTCCAAGATGTCTTCTAAATCCAGTGCCAACAAAGCTGATACAAATCCAGACACAACCCCAGCACCAACACCAGTGGCCACATATGATGATGGGGTGTAAGACATGCCGGAAGCAGAACCAGATGAGGAAGAATGTGTTGAGCAGGGGGATCTGCAGCCTGCTCCATCAGAGGCTTCGGAATCATCCACAGATCCGGATGACAACAGACAGCCAGAACCTTCAGTACGAAGATCTGAGCGAGGCCGGATTCCATCAGCCAGATACTCACGATCAGAATACATTCAGCTTACTGAAGATGGGGAGCCAAAAACCTTCAACGAAGCAGTATCTCATAAAGACAAAGACAAATGGCTGCACACAATGCATGATGAGATGAAATCTCTGCAGAAAAATAACACTTATGAGATAGTCAAGCTCCCACATGGAATGAAGGCACTGAAGAACAAATGGGTGTTCAAGCTCAAGAAAGATGGCAGCGGAAAAGCGGTGAAACACAAAGCTCAGCTAGTGGTCAAAGGATTCCTTCAGAAAAAATGGAATTGACTTTAATGAGATATTTTCACCAGTGGTAAAAATGGCTTCAATCCGAGTTATCCTAGGATTGGTAGCCAGATTGAACTTGGAGCTAGAACAGATGGATGTCAAAACAGTATTTCTTCATGGTGATCTGAATGAAGAAATCTACATGGAGCAACCAGAAGGATTCAAGGTTTCAGGAAAAGAAAACCTTGTTTGCAAGCTGAAAAAGAGCTTGTACGGGCTCAAGCAAGCACCGAGGCAGTGATACAAGAAGTTCGACTCATTCATGGTGGGTTAAGGCTACAAAAGAACCGCAGCAGATCAGTGTGTATACATTCAGAGGTTTCCAGATGGAAATTTCTTTGCTCTTTTACTGTATGTAGATGACATGTTGATTGTTGGACAAGAAACATCGAAGATCAGTCAGCTAAAGAAGGAACTCTCCAAGTCTTTCGACATGAAAGACTTAGGACCAGCTCAACAGATTTTGGGAATGAAGATTGTTCGTGACAGATAGAACAAGAAGTTATGGCTTTCACATGAGAGGTATATTGAACGGATAATCAGAAGGTTCGATATACAGAAAGCCAAACCAGTCAGCGTTCCGCTAGCGCACCATTTCAAACTGAGCAAGAGTTCGGGCCCCTCATCCAAGAAAGAGATAGAGGAAATGTCAGCAATACCATATTCTTCAGCGGTTGGAAGTCTGATGTATGCAATGGTTTATATCAGGCCATATATTGCACACGCAGTGGGTGTAGTGAGCCATTTTCTCTCTAACCCTGGAAAACAACACTGAGAGGCAGTCAAATGGATTCTCAAGTACCTCAAGGGTACATCGAAGTTTCTTCTGTGTTACGGGGGAGCTGATCCGATCTTGGAAGGCTATACAGATTCAGATATGGCAGGAGATCTTGATGGTAGGAAATCTACATCAGGATTCATCTACACTTGCTATAGCTGAGGCATGAAAGGAAATGTTGTGGCTAAAACGTTTTATCCAAGAGTTAGGGATCAAGCAAACAGAATACAAGATACATTGTGACAGTCATAGTACTCTGGACTTGAGCAAAAATTCAATGTATCATTCTCGGACGAAACACATTGATATTCGCTATCACTGGATACACGAGGTGATGGATCAACAACTGCTGAGACTAGTGAAGATCCATACAGATGAGAATCCAGCCGACATGTTTGAAAATTCGGGGTTATCCTAAGTTCTGACCCTATGCGGAATTACAGACAATAAGCAGGACAAGTCCTGTTACTGCTACTATGGAATTGCAACAGGCAATTTAACAAATCAACCAACTAAAATAATAAGCTGCAAATGTAAAAACAATAACAATAATTAAAGCAGCAAAAATAATCAAACCACACAAAATTCAACACAATGATTTTGGTGACGAAGTGGAAAACTCTTCCGAGTAAAAAACCACTCCGGGTATAGGCTACCACCCGAATCCACTATATCGAGAAAAACTTACAGCGATGGTCAAGACCTATGGTGGCAACTCCACCGACTCAAGTACCTCTATACTGCAAGAACTCAAGGCAACTCCTCAAGCCCGCGACCCACGGTTTTCTTCAGAACCTCTGAAGTCTCTGAGTAGATTATATCACCAATGACGCCGGAACTCCGACTACCAAACTTCCTCCTAAAGAACTCTAAAGGATTAGGGAATTTGAGTTAAGTTGTGTTGAAGGTTTAACAAAGATGGAATCACACCATTAATGAAGAAGACAATAAGAAGAAGAAGTCTTCAGTGGTGGATTCAAATAAGGTTGAAAGCTTTGAGAGATTTAGGCTCAAGAAATAATTGCTTCAACTATTGGGGAATGTGGCTTAATGTTTGTTTATATAGGTAGGGCAAAGGAAAAGGGTTTCCTAGTCTTATTTTGGCTTAAAAACGTGTCTAAGAAACCTACTTACGCAGATACGTTCGAACGCACTTCAAACGCAACTCAAACGCAAAGTCTCTGCCTCGAAACCGTTCGAACGAAATTACGAACGCAACTCGAACGCGGAACGCGGACTGGTTTTCAGGGGCAACTTAAAACGCTTGTAACTTTCTCGTCTCTTGTCCAAATCATGATTTCTTTATATATACGTGATTGTCTTCGAGTCTACTTTCCAATGCAACTGACTTCATGTCAATTGGAGCTCTAAATCTTCTGAAATATGCAAAAGAGTAAACGTCGCTCTGAAATCTCTATCTCATGTTGCCAAATACTTGTCCAATTGCTCCGAGATCTTCAAGACTCATTACAACTCAATTGAACTTGTTTTGTTACGGACATTGCCAATAAAAATGGAACTAACAATGTTAACAAAGGTGGTTACTCGAGACAAGCTAGAGTTATGCAGAGACATAGCTGGGATAGCTGTCAGATGACGATTGCTTCAGATGCAGTTAGATGGGGAGAATTGTAATATCCAGCTTTGCATCAAGCTGTCCATCATGAAGGTTTCCAGCTGCAAGCCACTGCCAGGAAGCTGCCATGCAAACCAAACACATCAACTTTCAGTGGAGTTGAATTTGGTGGAAATAGCCAAAGGGTTTGCCATAAAATGTGCCATAAAATCAGAGAATTACTATTGTTCAAGTGTTGACAATTGTGTGCAAGCCTTGCCTATAAATTCAGGCACTTGCAGTGAGTGATAATCATCCCCAAAGAGAGA
Organism: Zanthoxylum bungeanum; assembly: GCA_019454045.1. Lineage (NCBI taxonomy): Eukaryota > Viridiplantae > Streptophyta > Magnoliopsida > Sapindales > Rutaceae > Zanthoxylum > Zanthoxylum bungeanum. The sequence goes on from SKCR01032902.1 coordinate 21,431, forward strand.
GTACAGAGAGTGTTAGTGAGGTTTTAATTATAAGTTTTAAGTTGTAAATTTTGTAATTCCTATTCTTGATAGTAATAGAAATTGATTCGGTTTTTCCTCAAATACTCTCAAGAGTGATCAAGAGAATCACAACAAGGCTAAGCCTCCTAATTATTATTATATTGTTATATAATAGGCAACATCTTCTAAACTAAAAATTATTCTCAATTTCACTTTACTTATGTGCCAGCTTCAGCACACTATCCTCTAACATCCATCACTTGTATAAAATTAGAGTGTACATAAAAATAATTTGTGTCTTTTCACTAGTCAATTGACTTGTTGATATGGTATCGGAGCAATTTTAGCTCACACAAGTCATTGATACATAGCCTATTTTATTGTATTTTATTATTTTCTTACTTCGTCTGAAATCACCAAGAAATTATCAATGGCAAATGGGAATTCACCTCCTTCTAAACTTAACCAAATTGTACCAACTCAACTAAAAATCCAAACAATCTCATAGCTATAAACCTCGCCAACCAACTCCCTCTGAAACTACTGTACTCGTATGGAAGATGCAATTTGTAGTGTCAGAATATTATTGTTAGTAGGAAAAAAATATTTAAACCATTTAACTAAAAAAAAAAAAAATAGTTAAATGATCATGGAGACTCCCTTGATTTAAAAATGACCACACAGACTCTTTATTTTAATAAATCTTGAGATTTTTGTGACCATTTATGAAAATATGAAATTTTCTTAACACAAAAACCTCAAATTTTGTATAACAAAAGAGTTTGTACATGTACAAAATTGCTACAAAAAATTTAAATCAAAGGATAATAATATTTTAATGGGAGGAATACATGTTAAAATTAAATAAGTCACATTTCACACAGGAAAAATTAATAATTATACATGGACAAATGTTTCTTTGAAAATTATAAAAACTTGCATAGATAGATAAACTAATGAAGACTTGGCAATTCTTCACCTGCTTCGAGGACTAACAAATTAAACACACCGACTTGTTCATGGACTCCCTTCTATAAATAGACTAGTTTCCCTTGAAAGATTTCTCAAGCCTCACCACTTAACAAAGTTTAAAATATATACATCACCATGAAAGGCGTTCAATTTCTTCTAGGTTTTGCTCTCTTGGCTTTGGCATCCTTATTGGCCTCTGCCTATGACCCCAGCCCTCTTCAGGATATCTGTGTAGCCATTGATGAGCCCAAGAATGCAGGTATATATATATGCTCTTTTTCTGAGTTTTAATCTTTTAAATATGTACGTTTGGAATAAGAGATTTTGTGATCCGAATCCTATTCTTATGGGTAGAGAGTAAATTTAATTATCTATTGTGCTTTGTTTTAAAAAATAAAAATAAACTTGTATGTTGTGATAAATTAATATTCTAAATTAATCGGTTATGATTTTTATCTATAAAAAAAAAAAGACATTTAAATATTTTTTAATTTTTCTGTGCAGTGTTTGTGAATGGAAAGTTCTGCAAGGACCCCAAGCTTGCCAAACCAGAAGATTTCTTCCTCTCAGGATTTGACAAGCCTGGAAACACAGCAAATAATAGACTTGGCTTTAATGTAACAAATGCAAACGTTGAGCAGATTCCAGGACTTAACACTCTTGGCATATCAGCAGTCCGTATTGACTATGCACCATATGGACAAAACCCACCTCACACTCATCCACGTGCCACAGAAATCCTGGTGGTCCAAGAGGGAACACTTTATGTTGGTTTTGTGACATCAAACCAACTAAATAACACACTCATTGCAAAAGTTCTGAACAAAGGAGATGTTTTCGTATTTCCAATTGGTATGATTCACTTCCAATTCAATATTGGAAAAACAAATGCAGTTGCCTTTGCTGCCCTAAGCAGCCAGTTCCCTGGTGTCATTACCATAGCTGACACTGTCTTCGGAGCCGATCCTCCAATCAATCCTGATTTTCTTGGCAAGGCATTCCAGCTGGACCCAAATGTAGTTAAAGATCTTCAGGCTAAGTTCAATAAGGGAAGTTAGGGGGAAGAATGAGCACTGTGGTGGCTTTATTATTTTCCTTCAATACTTAAAAATCATATATATTTTAATGTAATAAAAGAGGTCTCTGAACCTCTCTCTCGTTGATTGTATTCATGATATATAAAATACTGTTGTTTCTTACACAGTACTTAATTACACTCACTCTCCTCTCTAACACACACACACACGCACGACTTTTGGGATAAGAGTTAGTGCCTACGGGCTGAGACGCGGAGTTATAGATAATAATGAATAACAGTTTTAGGAGGTCAAATAATAAAAATTGAAAGTTATCTTTCTCTTTTAAAAGAAAAAGCCTAGAAAAATATACCATATCAACTCGTAAAATGTGAGTAGAATGTACTCAATGAGGAAGCCCCCGTACTCCCCCATATCAAAACCAGTAGGAGAGTACCTCAATGACAACTCCCAAGGTTTTCTATCATCTCATCTCATCTGATGTATCATCACATCTCATCTCATCTGATGTATCATCACATCTAATCTCATCTCAAATCCGACCACTATTATACCAAACCCGGCAGCATATCACAACAACACACATATCCATACAATCACATCTCACATCCAATCCACAAATCTCATCTCAATAATTATGATCTCATATTATCATACTTTCAATATCTCAATATTATATCTCCTCCACAATATATATATATATATATATATATATATATATATAATATACCATTATATTTATATATACCGACTCTCACAACACCATCAAACATCAAACAATATGTTAAGAGAATCACCACAGAGTGTACTTACCTCGATTCACGCAAAAGTCAATAACGATTATCAACCCGAAATTCCAAACAACTAAGCTGAGAAGAAAAACAACAACGAACGGCTCCGGAACTAATTAGAATGCTCAGCGAGGCAAGTGGGCCCCACAACAAAGATCGGGGCACCACCAAAAAGCGGACCCCACAACCAAATACTTTCTACGGTGAATATATATATCAAAACGCTCGAAATTTCGAGAGCAATAATCTGATGCGATCGGATCGTCGATCCAACGGTCGGATCTCAACTTCCAATACAAATCCCGAATTATCGGTAGTTATAACACGGAAAACAACCCAAACGATGTCGGATCGGGAAGTGACCACTAGAGTTGGAAAGGTCTCGGCCTGAAAAGTGCTCACTCGCCGGAGGTGGCCGTCAGAAGTGGCCGGAGACGGCCGGAAATTGCAGAAGAAGCTGCGACGTGGCGTCCTGGTCTGGCGGCGCGTGGAGGCGCGTCCGGCGGCCTTTTGACTCGATCTGGGTGGCGACGGAAAGCTGACGGCGGCAGCTACATGGTGGTCCGGCGCGTGGATGAAGGCGGGCGGTCGACGGTGCACGGCAGCGACGCTTCAAAGTTTTGGCGAGGAAGAAGAAAGAAATAGGAGAGAGAAAATGAAATTATTGCTTCTGCATTCTATTTTTTTTTTTAAATAATAAACTTCGATGACTTCTTATCCCTCTAATACGCAAATGCCCGTCACTTAAATAAGCATCAAAACATGATTCATAATATTTTAATATTATTTTTTTTTTTTTTTTGCTTGCCAGCAATCATACACCCAATCTTCACAATCTACCCACCTTATAAAAATTTCGTCCCCAAAATTTCTAAATCCTCAAACAGTTCTGGATATTTCTCCTTCATATCCTTTTCCAATTTCCAAGTTGCCTCTCGAATATGATGATTAGTCCACAAGACCTTTACAAGAGGAATCTGTCTGGATCTCAACTCTTGGACCTTTCGTTCTACAATCTTCACAGGCTTCTCTTCATAAGTCATATTCTCACTCAACTCGACCGGTTGGTTTTCCAGGATGTGAGTAGGATCTGGTACGTACATTTTCAGCATCGACACATGAAATACATTATGAATCCTTTCTAACTCCGGTGGTAATGTCAGACGATAAGCCACCTTGCCCAATCTCTCCAATATCTCGTAAGGACCAATATAGCGGGGTGCTAACTTTCCCTTTCGACCAAATCTCAAAATTCCTTTCCAAGGAGAGACTTTAAAAAAGACTCTATCCCCCACTTGGAATTCAAGGTCTTTCCTCCTACGATCGGTATAACTCTTCTGTCGACTCTGCACCTCTAACAGCATAGATCGAATCAGCCTGATTCTTTCTGATGTCATATTAATCAATTTTGAGCCATGAACCTGTCTATCTCCAACTTCCCCCCAACAAACAGGGGTTCTACACCTCCTCCCATACAATGCCTCAAATGGAGCCATACCGATACTTGCTTGAAAGCTGTTGTTGTAGGCAAACTCTATCAAATGAAGGTGACCATCCCATCCTCCAGCAAAAGTCAAAACACATGATCTCAGTAGGTCCTCCAATGTCTGAATAGTTCGCTCTGACTGTCCATCAGTCTGAGGGTGGAATGTTGTGCTCAAAGTAATCTTCGATCCCATCGACTTCTGGAAACTCTGCCAAAAACGAGAAGTAAATCTGGCATCTCTATCTGATACAATTGTTGTCGGTACTCCATGTATCCGCACAATCTGCTCCACATACAGTTCTGCTAGTCTCTCTGGTCCCCATGTAACTCGAATCGGTAGAAAATGAGCAGACTTAGATAATCGGTCCACTATCACCCAAATTGCATCGAAACCCTTCCGTGTCCTCGGTAATCCAACTACAAAATCCATTGCAATATTCTCCCATGGCCACTCAGGTATAGGTAGAGGCTGGAGTAACCCGGCTGGATGTTGGTGTTCTGCTTTGACTTGCTGACAAATCAAGCACCGAGATACAAACTCTGCAATATCTCTCTTCATTCCTGGCCACCAATAATTCTTCTTCAGATTTTGATACATCTTGGTGCTCCCAGGATGCATATTATAAGGAGCATCGTGGGCCTCATCCAAGATTTCCCGTTTGAGCGATCCCGAATGTGGTACCACAACTCTATCACCCAAAAGTAATACATCCTCTGAACTCAATCTGAAGTTAGAAGTTCCCCCTCAGGAATCTCCGCTCTCCATTTCCCACACTGATCATCCTCGCTCTGGGCTGTTTTAAGTCTATCCAATAATGTAGCTCGAACCTTTATATGAGCAAGAAGGCCTGCTCCGACAGATATTCCAAAGGTCAATCGTAACTCCGCTAGCTCCTCGAACATCTTCTGTCTGACTCTTAGAAACTGTAATTCACCCACATTTTTCCTACTACGGGCATCAGCAACAACATTGGCCTTCCCTGGATGATAATTAATAGTGCAATCGTAGTCACTAAGGAATTCCATCCAACGTCTCTGTCTCAAATTCAACTCCTTTTGAGTGGGAAGATATTTCAAACTCTTATGATCAGTAAAAATCTCACACTTGGCACCATATAAGTAATGTCTCCAAATCTTTAAAGCATGAACAATTGCTGCCATTTCCAAATCATGAGTAGGATAATTCTTCTCATGGGTCTTCAATTGTCTCGAGGCATAAGCGATCACCCTTCCATGTTGCATCAGAACACAACCTAACCCCTGATGTGATGCATCAGTATAAACCACATATCCATCAAGTCCGGAAGGTAAAGTAAGTACTGGTGCAGTAGTTAATTTCTCTTTCAGAGTTTGGAAGCTCCTCTCACAATCATCAGTCCACACGAACGGTATCTTCTTCCTTGTCAGCTGTGTCATTGGAGCAGCAATAATAGAGAAATCTTGTATAAATCGACGGTAGTAGCCTGCTAATCCCAGGAAACTTCGAATCTCAGTCACTGTTCTCGGTCTCTCCCATCTCAGAACTGCTTCAACCTTTTGTGGATCAACATAAATACCTTCTCCTGTGATGATGTGTCCCAGAAATACCACTCTATCCAGCCAAAATTCACATTTAGAGAACTTGGCATAAAGTTGTTCTCTCCTCAAAATCTCAAGTATCAATCGAAGATGTTGCTCATGGTCGATTTGAGAAGGCGAAAACACAAGGATGTCATCAATAAAGACTACAACAAATTTATCTAGATACGGCTGGAACACTCTATTCATCAAATCCATGAATGCTGCAGGGGCATTAGTAAGTCCAAACGGCATGACTAAAAATTCATAGTGTCCGTATCTGTTCGAAATGCAGTCTTGGGAATATCTGCATCCCGAATCCTCATCTGATGATACCCCGATCGAAGATCAATTTTGGAAACACCGAAGCTCCTGAAGTTGGTCAAATAAATCGTCAATTCGGGGTAACGGATACCGATTCTTGATAGTCACCTTATTAAGCTGACGATAATCTATACACAATCTTAAGGTGCCATCTTTCTTCTTCACAAACAACACTGGTGCTCCCCAGGGTGAAACACTAGGCCGAATAAATCCTCGATCCAACAGTTCTTGCAACTGTTCCTTCAGCTCCTTCATTTCTGCTGGGGCCAAACGATATGGTGATATGGAAATAGGAGTAGTACCTGGAATTAGATCCACAGTGAATTCTAGATCTCTACGAGGTGGCAACCCTGGTAACTCATCAGGAAAGACATCCTGATACTCACTCACAACTGGAATATCTGCTATCCGAATCGATTCCTCTTTTTCCACAATAATGATACTTGTATAAAACCCTTACACCCCTGTCTAATCATCCTACAAGCTGACATGGCAGAAATGATGGGCACCACAACCTGATTACAATCACTGACCACCTTAAACTCTCCACTATTTGACTTAAACCGTACTTCCTTTTTGCTGCAATCAATAACTGCTCCATGAGTGGTCAACCAATCCATTCCTAAAATCAAACCAAAGTCCTCAATTTCTAACGGGTAAAGTATAACTGGTAGTTGTCTCGCCTCAATCTCAATACTTAATCCCCTAAATACCGCATCTATTCTAATGTCCTTCCCCGAAGGAAGACTCACAATCAAAGGATACTTATTAGTCTCCGGTATACTATTCAGACAAGGAATACAACTAGTAGCAATGAATGAATGCGTAGAACCCGTATCAAATAAAGCTTGAACGAATATACCTGATATCCGCACCGTACCTGATACAGTACCACCATCTTGTGCCTCGTGCTCTGTCATAGCGAAGACTCGTCCCCTATCAACACCAGGTGCAGTATGAGCCTGAGATGTCTGTCCTCTACCACCATCCAATCCACTCAACGTTCCCCTGCCTCTGTTCTGTGTGAAACCCAAACCTCGTCCACGACTACCATAGGAACTTGTCCCTCTACCACATCCTACAGTCGGCTCAGCTCCCCGAGATCCACCTCTGATAGGACATTCTCTAGCTAAATGTCCAGGCTGCTGGCATTCATAACACATCTTTCCTCTGGTACATTGCATACTAATATGACCTTCCTGACCACAGTTATAACATCGACGAGGGCCAGTAGGCCGAGATGCCACACTCACAGCACTCTGATCAACAGATGGCACTGGCCTCTGCTCTGAACCTGCTCCGTCTGACCCCTACGAAATTGTCCTCTGAAAGGTGCACTCTGCGTGCCTCTCGGTGGTAACCCGCTGTGAGTCGGCTGTGGAGGATACTGTCTACTGTTAGATCTACCACGTCCTCCTTCAGAAACCTCATTTCGCTCCCTCTTCCTGCTCTCTTGAAAGGCAGCTCTATTTTCTTTCTCAATTTTGATGTCACTTTCCGCAATCATGGCTCTGTCAACCAATTCTGTGTATGGCAATTTCCCAAAATCGAAATTCTCGATCTGATCTGCTGTCTCAATCCACTCTTGAATTTCTCACATTTGTCGTCCTCATGTCGTACCAATTCTGGATAGTAACGAGATAAAGAAATCATCCGTCTCTCATACTCCATCACTGTTTCCGTCGGTCCCTGAACCATGTGTTCGAACAGACGACGCTGCTCAATACGATAAGCATACGGAAAGTACTTCTCATTGAAGGCTTCCTCGAACATATCCCATGTGATAAACTGAGGTCTTTCAGGTCCATCAGTTCTCCAAAAGTCAGGGGATCTCAATCTGTCTATCAGTACGGTCTCAGTATGCTTCCACCACCTCTCTGCTTCTCCTCTCATCAAAAAAAGTGGCAAATCTAACCTTCTCTTGATCAGTCAAATCCAACACCCTGAATATATGTTGAATATCATCTTTCCATTTTTCAGCAACTAGGGGATCAGCCGTATCCTGAAACTGTGGAGGCCTCAAATTAAGAAATTGATCCAGTTTACTCGTGTTACCACTGCTGCTCGCAGGTACATTACTTGTTGGCCCTCTGGTAGCCATCTGTGCAACTACATCGATTAATCTTCCCAATATATTTTCTAAATGTGAGGCTGTCGGGGGAACTGAATGGGCAGCAGAGGTCACATTAGGTACAACTGCAGGAACATCATCAGGTGCAGCTACTGGAATAGCAGTGGGGACAGCTGCCGAAACTACTGGAGGTGCAGGTCTAGAACCTTCACCAATCTCAAAAACATGTGGAATACCAGATGAAGCTACATCTGATACATGATCTACAGGCAGAATCTGGGGTCTCTCAATATCTATACTCGACATCCTCACAAATCGTCGAGCTCTCCCTCTCCCGCGTTGAGTACCAGTTCCACGGCCACGACCAGACATTTTCCTACAAACAAAAAGCTACACCATTAATACCCCCTCTAATGCAATATGTCTACAGAACCTATAAACCTAGGCTCTGATACCAAATCTGTCACGACCCCCTCCCTAGAGCGGGCCCAACCCTAGAAAGAGGTTCGTAGACTTCTTTAGCTGGAGCATTCTATATGACAATCAACCACTCAAATGCACACAAATATTACATCACTTATTACAAATCCAAACAGTATACACGACTGTTGTGATTTACAACACAATATTAAAGAAATAAATACAAAAGGTGACACAAATGTCTGGTCCAACCCGAAATATACAACTGTGGCACGTGGATCCAAATCTGGTACTGCTACTACTGAACAGACGGACTACCTGAAATGTTAGGGGAAATGGGGGGTGAGCTTAAAAAGCTCAGTAAGCAAACACTCATTCTCTCAACATGACCTCACCAACAAAATATGGTTATATATAAACATATTTATTTCTGTATGAAAATATCATATAATATAATATCATTACAACAAACATCCCACCTCAACAGTACCAACATCCATCAAACATGGCTGCTACTCCGGGTCTAGTATAACAGAGGATTTAAATATACTCAATGAGGAAGCCCCCGTACTCCCCCATATCAAAACTAATGGAAGAGTCCTCAATGACAACTTCCAAGGTTTCCAACCATATCAACTCGTAAAATGTGAGTAAAATGTACTCAATGAGGAAGCCCCCGTACTCCCCCATATCAAAACCAGTAGGAGAGTACCTCAATTACAACTCCAAGGTTTTCTATCATCTCATCTCATCTGATGTATCATCACATCTCATCTCATCTGATGTATCATCACATCTAATCTCATCTCAAATCCGACCACTATTATACCAAAACCGGCAGCATATCACAACAACACACATAATCCATACAATCACATCTCACATCCAATCCACAAATCTCATCTCAATAATTATGATCTCATATTATCATACTTTCAATATCTCAAATTATATCTCCACAATATATATATATAATATACCATTATATTTATATATACCGACTCTCACAACAACCATCAAACATCAAACAATATGTTAAGAGAATCACCACAGAGTGTACTTACCTCGATTCACGCAAAAGTCAATAACGATTATCAGCCCGAAATTCCAAACAACTAAGCTGAGAAGAAAAACAACAATGAACGGCTCCGGAACTAATTAAAATGCTCAGCGAGGCAAGCGGGCCCCACAACAAAGATCGGGCCCCACCACCAAAAAGCGGACCCCACAACCAAATACTTTCTACGGTGAATATATATATCAAAACGCTCGAAATTTCGAGAGCAATAATCTGATGCGATCGGATCGTCGATCCAACGGTCGGATCTCAACTTCCAATACAAATCCCGAATTACCGGTAGTTATAACACGGAAAACAACCCAAACGATGTCGGATCGGGAAGTGACCACTAGAGTTGGAAAGGTCTCGGCCTGAAAAGTGCTCACTCGCCGGAGGTGGCCGTCAGAAGTGGCCGGAGACGGCCGGAAATTGCAGAAGAAGCTGCGACGTGGCGTCCTGGTCTGGCGGCGCGTGGAGGCGCGTCCGGCGGCCTTTTGACTCGATCTTGGTGGCGACGGAAAGCTGACGGCGGCAGCTACATGGTGGTCCGGCGCGTGGATGAAGGCGGTCGACGGTGACACGGCAGCGACGTTTCAAAGTTTTGGCGAGGAAGAAGAAAGAAATAGGAGAGAGAAAAGGAAATTATTGCTTCTGCATTCTATTTTTTTTTTTTAAATAATAAACTTCGATGACTTCTCATCCCTCTAATACGAAAATGCCCGTCACTTAAATAAGCATCAAAACAATGATTCATAATATTTTAATATTATTATATATATATATATTTTTTTTTTGCTTGCCAGCAATCATACACCCAATCTTCACATCATATCCCGTTAACATTTATTTGATAATTATTTCACTTAATATGAATTTTTTGCGTAAATTTACCATCATGCCCTTGGTCCGTTGGCAACATTACGGTCAAAGCAAGTCAATGGATTTTAGTTTCAGAAAATAAACAAGCAGAACTTATGGGTGTCAAAATTTTGAAACCTTTATTTATTTGTTTTTATTCTGCAGCAAACAATAGGATCTGTAGTGTATTTTATTTTTAAACCTTTGTCTATTCCTGAAGATTATAATGATCATTTTGCTTAGATTTCTTTAAAGATTCTAATTATAACCCAAGCACAGCCTTAGATTAACCTGAAGAATAGAAAAAAGCCAAAAGTTCATGATAAGCAAATCTAAAATTAGGGAAACCGCAATCATCATGATCGATAGGCCTCTGACGAGGAGGATTCTGCCACCAAGTTAAGTTTGTTCGAACCAGTGTTTGTCAAAGTGTCGGCAACTGAATTGCATTCCCAAAAAGTATGTGGCGTCTAAAATTCATCCAGGAAAGCATATAACGAAAATTAATCCATCGATTTCTGACTTGCCAAGGCGGATCAACATTAAGATGCAAGAGAAACTTCAGTTTACAGACGACGCTCTCATATTCTCCCATGATCTTCACTCTATTCTGAATATTAGAAGAATTCTTGCTGTTTTGAGTTTATTTCTGGCATTAAGGTGAATTTTCATGAGAGCTCCATAGTTTGTATTTGTTGTGATTCTCTTATCATTATAGAGTATTTTTGAGGAAAAACCGATTCTATTATTACAAGAATAGAAATTAGATGTATTGAAACTCTTTACAAAAAAACCTTACTTCTACACACTTTCTAAGCTTTTTCTCCTGAAACTTAATATTTTTGGGGTGGTTTGAGCTCTCAAATGAGCTCTCAATTTATAGTGAAACTCAAACTCACTATTACAACAAACTAATAAATACACCTAAAGTAAATTGGGAGTTTTGCTCCAAAAATTCAACAAATGGGATCTTCCACCTAAAGTAAGTTTGGTGGTTTGCACCATTGTCAAAAGGTAATAATTTACTTTTGATAAATGAGGATGCAAGTTGAATTTTACAATTCTCCCCTTCCAACTGCATCCGAAATGATTGTCTTCCGACAATTATCCTGGCTATGTCTTTGCACAGCTCTAACTTATCCCAAATGACCACCTTTTGTTGACATGTAGATTGTGTCTCTACACAACACACTTCACTACATCTTTGCACAATACTCTTCTGCTGTGTCTCTGCACAGCACAGCTCCGCTGTCATATTTCTTCACCCATTTGTTCTTCAGTGCCTTCTTGCCTTATGAGAAACTCTCTGGCTCCCTCTCATCAGTAAGCAAAATATTTCGGATCCCGGATATTTGGTTGATGAAATCCTGCCTCACTCAGATCTTCTTGTCCGAGGTCCACTGATTTCAAGAGATATCTCATCCTCCAACTCTGTGGATAATTCTGTAGCATCTATTGGAGCGGGTTGAGGCTTCCCCTGCTCAACACTCTCTTCTGTAGCTTCTGATGGAGCGGGTTGTGTCTCTCCCTACTCGACATCCTCATTTGCCTCCTCTAGTTCTGCTTCTGGAATATCATTGTGCACCTTATCTGTGGCCAATTATGGTGGTACTGGGTCTGGATTTCGGTCGGTACTGGAATTGGAAGATATTTTGGGATTTTCAATGTCTTCAATCTTTCGGTCTTCAAGAAATTCTACATCGTGGCTTCTAATGACCATATTTTCTTTCGGATCCCATAGTATATATCCAAAATCTTCATCTCTATAGCTTAGGAATATACATGGAGTTGTCCTTGCATCGAGCTTCTGTCTGGGCTTCTTAGATATATGTGCAACTGCTAAACATTTGAATACTCTAGGGTGAGAGTATGAGGGATTCTTACCAGACCACACTTTTTCCGGAATTTCAGAATTCAATGATACAGACGGTGATCTGTTGATCAGGTAGCTGGCGGTACGAATAATTTCTCCCCAGAATGGTTTTGGCAGCTTAGCCATACTGATAATTCTTCTGACTTTCTCCATAATGGTGCGGTTCATTCTTACAGCTACACCATTATGTTGTGGGGTGTGTGAAACAGTTCTCTCATGTCGAATGTCGTATATCCTGCAGTAGGCATCAAACTCCCTGTAACTGTACTCACCTACATTATTTATGTGGAGGCACTTCAGCTTCTTCCTTGTTTCACGTTCTACCATGGCGTGGAACAACTTGAACTGATCTAGTACCTGATCCTTTGTCTTAAGGAAATACACCCAGACTTTCTGAGAAACATCATCAATGAAAGTTAGAAAATACTTATTACCGCCCAGTGAATCAACCTCAAATGGACCATAAACCTCAGAGTGCACCAGATTGAGCAACTCTGATCTTCTCGTAGAAGAGAATTTAAACGAGACGATATGTTGCTTACCAAAAAAGTAGTGGTTGTAAGGACCGAGTGCAGCATCTTTGGTAAGCTCTTTCTTAGTCAGGGTAGACAACCCTTTTTTACTCATGTGACCGAGTCTCTGGTTCCACAGATTTCGAGAAGCCTATTTTTCTGTCACATTGAGGCTGTCTGCACAAATCTTCACTTGAGTCTTGTATAGTGTGTCGCAAACATGTCATTTGGCGACAACCATAACACATTTTTTCATTCTCCATGTGCCATTTCTGAAATGACTGTCATAGCCTTATTTGTCAATGGCTATCACTGAGAGTACATTCAGTCGAAGTTCTGGAACATGCATGACATCCCTCAAGGTTAATGTACACCCGATATTTATCTGCAACTGAATATTACTCATTCCTATTATTCTAGAGGAACTGATATTTCCCATCTTCACTGAACCAAAGTCTTCTACTTTGTAGGTTTTGAAGAAATCTATATGAGGAGTGACGTGGTAGGATGCTGCAGTATCTACCACCCATTCAATATATTGGGTTGTGTTGTGAATGTGTGTTTCTTCCTGCATGGAGCATATAGCTGCATCTGCTTGGACAGCAACTAGTGTCTCTCATTCGTTATTCTTCGGCTGGTGATTGCCTTGGCCCTGCTCTCATTGCAGTTTCCAGTCATTCTTCTTTAAGTGGCCATATATGCCACAATGGTAGCACTGATAAGTAGGCTTCCTTCCATCCGAGGATCTATCTTTGGTTGTTGTAGACAACAGAACCTGAGGCGACGCATGCTGTCACGGGCTCGCGGCCCGGTTGGGAGTACGGAGTAGCCACGGGGGACTAAACCGGAGAGTAATGGAGTCGCCACCCGGTGTGAACCGGGAAAATGAGATTTAAGGCCGCACTCACCCCTCGCAATGGAAGACCTCAAACCGTTGGGTTCGGAATGGTCCCTTAATTATGTCACTTGTAATAAAAGGATTTATGTGATAATTTAACCAGACTTAAATAACATTTATTTCCAAAGATATCATGCTTCTAAATTCATATGCATACATCAACAAGTTCATAACAACATGCAACATCACATGACAATCTCATGAACATATTTCAATCCTATGATATGGGAAACTAAGAACAACATAATCATGCTTGAGTACTATCTCATGAACCTATTAACCAAATAACATGCTAACAGCCTAATCATGCTTGAATACAAATAATACAGTTGGCTATATAACACAAGAAAGATCAACCAAGAGACAATTATGCATGAATATGATAAGACAGACTCAGTTCAGTGTGTGCGCGTTCGTGTAGCGTTCGTAAACGCATTCGAACGGTAAACAGAAAGTTCACGTTCGTATGGCGTTTGATAACGCGTTCGAACGGAAATGAAACAGAATGCTCGCGTTCGTATGGCGTTTGATAACACGTTCGAACGGAAATGAAACAGAATGCTCGCGTTCGTATGGCGTTTGATAACGCGTTCGAACGGAAATGAAACAGAATGCTCACGTTCGTATGGCGTTCGTAAACGCGTTCGAACGGAAATGAGACCTGATGCATGATAAGGCAAAAATGCATGCGCGTTCGAGTTGCGTTCGTAAATGCGTTCGAACGGGAACAGACCTGATGCATGAAATGAGACGCAATACATAAACACAAAATAAAGGGGTGCGGCGAAGTACTGCCGTAAAGGTGGCATTTTGGGGCTCTTGATCTCTCAAAGAGAGGACCTTTAGACCAACGTACTAAGCCCATGCGCATCACATCACACATACAAGAATAGAACCAATCGTATCAACCAAGTATGCCCGATTGAACACATCCTACATCCAATCTGAACAAACATCAACCGGCGCGGCAAAGCATCGTGGTAACGGGTTTTAACCCCTCCCCATAAGGGATCTTTCATTCCACTTACTAAGCCCATGCGCTTGATTGAACCATGCATAATAGATAAACTCAATAATATCAAACTAAGTATGCCCGATTGAACGTATCTCGCATCCAATAGAACACACATCAATCAGCGCGGCGAAGTAGTGTCATAAAAGGTGGCCTTTTCGGCCCTTTATCTCCCAAATGGAGGACCTTTGGACTAACTCACTAAGCCCATGCGCTTGATTGAATCATGCGTAAATAAACAACATTTTGAATTCAAGTAAAGAGAACTAAATAAACAAAAGCAACACAACGAAAGAGAGATGGTGCCGTTTACTCAAGCGGTACGTGGAGTTGTGGCCCGAGTACAGATCATATTACCGTCCATTCGGAATCGGCTATGAAATTTATGTCCGGGTTTCCATCCGATATACCGCGAGAGTTGACACATCCCTCATTCATCCAATACCCACAACATATTACATCTCATAATTAATTCATGCATATTTATCTACTCAAAGACCACAACACGCATTTCAACATTACAATCATACAAGTAATACTTAATAAATAATGCGGAAAAGGAAAACAAGTGTGAAAGATACCCTCAGGTCTAACCTTTTAAGCTGTCTCTCGGACTCGCGTTCCACGAATATCGAAAAGGGGGTAAAGCTCCGCAACTTTTCCGGTTCACTGGTTCAGCATCCTAGCTCACTGCCTTGCTGTTTTGCTTGCGGTTCGAGCTCCGTTCTGCTCCTATTCGGCCTCGGTCTTGCTGCTCACTGCACGGGCCACCTGTTTTAACGTTTGTGTGGGTTCTTAGTGCAATTAAATGTGATTATTCTTAAGATTATCTATGCAGTTTTTATGTTACTGTTTTTTAAGGATTTGGGCTACTGTTAAGGTGATGTGTGGGGGGTTTACGGAGGAGATGGTTGGGGCTCTTTTGTTCTCTTGTGATTTTGTGTGAGTTGTGTGTGTTTTGTGTGTATGAGCTAGCTATGGACTAGGGTTGAGAAGGTTGGTGAAGGGTTCTTTTTATAGGCAAAGGGTTGGGCTTGACAAGGAAGGGATTTGATTTGGTTTGGTTAAGGGAAGTCAAATATTGAGGGGGGACAAATCTTGGCTAGATAGGGAAGGTTGAATATTTAATTTGTGTTGGTTTAGGAATACAAATATTTTAAGTTTGGGAATGATCTTATTAGATTGGGAATATAATTGGTTGATTGATTTTAATTAGGCATGATTATATTTTGATTTAGTATGTGATTTGTTTAATTTTGGCATGATTTTAGTTTAAGTTGGTAATTGTTTATTTTATGTTTGGTATATGTTTTATTTAATTATTTAATTGGTTTAAATATTTTATTTAATGTTTAATATTTAAGTTAATATTTATTTATTTAATTTGAGATGTGTTTTATGGGCTTTGGGGAGCTAAATGGGCTGAGTGTGAGGCTAGCAGCAAAACCAGAATTACCGACACCGTTCGAACGCGTCCTCGAACGCGACACGAACGTCCGCAATCTGTTCTCCGTTCGAACGAAGTAGCGAACGCAGCACTAACGAAGACAGTGAGCTTGTTTATTCTGAATTTCCCCTTCCGATATCCGTTTCCCGCGGCTTCCGTGACTCAAAAGGTAGTTGTCTCCAAATAAGACTCATCATCGGGTTTCACATGCGAAAATGCAATGCCTACAGTCGCCCCCACTTTGATGGGACTTGTGTAATGTGCAACAGTGACAATCCTATCAAAGTTATGCAATACATTTCTACTTACCTGGCTCGCCAGCTGCCACTTGACTTACCATGTGTTGAGTTGATTTGGGTGGTGAGGTGCTGCGACCCCTGGTTCATTCCCGAACCGTGTTGTGATGTGGTCCATTCCCGAACCGTTTGATCATCGCACCGGAAGAGGAATCTTTCATTTCCATTTTAAGTTTACAATTTAAAATGAAAATAAGATACAATCAGGGCTGATTTTCACAAATAGAAGGTCATTGTTGCGTCCGGAATGGTCGAACATAGTGGATTAGAAACTTCGTATGTCCAAATCCGACTCAAGGGCTGATTTGTAAATTTTTAAAACTTATGGGCTAAAATATAAATTTCAGAAATTTCAGGGGGCTCGGTGAAATTTACCATGTGTGCTGACGTAACTGATGACGCGACAGAAGTGGAACCGGCTTGCTGACATGGCGGACACATGGCGGTGATGTGGCTGCTGACTGGACGCTGACTGTGCGTTGACGTGGCTGCTGACTCGACGCTGACGTGGTCGTCTTCTACCTCCAGCAGGCGCGTGTGGTGTATGGCGCGTGTGGCTCTTCACTCTCCGGCGCGTGCGGCGTCCCTGGACCTCTGTTCGATCGTCGGAAAATACCATTGTGCTCGTCTCGACGTTAACTAGCTGATAGTATGCTCAAAATTAATTTTTGATAATTTTTCTGAAACCTGAATTTTTCGAACCGAGTTTTGTTCTTCGATTTTACGACCCCAATATACCAAAGCTATTGATACCACTTGTTATGATTCTCTGATCATTATAAAATATTTTTGAGGAAAAACCGATTCTATTACTTACAAGAATAAAAATTAGAAATATTGAAATTCTTTACAAAAAAACCTCATTTCTACACACTCTCTAAGCTTTCTCTCTTGAAACTTAATATTTTTGGGGTGGTTTGAGCTCTAAAATGAGCTCTCAATTTATAGTGAAACTCAAGCTTACTATTATAGCAAACTAATAAATGCACCTAAAGTAAACTTGGAGTTTTGCTCTAAAAATTCAACAAATGAGATCTTCCACCTAAAGTAAGTTTGGTGGTTTGCACTATTGTCAAAAGGTAACAATTTACTTTTGACAAATGAGTATGTAGGTTGGATTCTACAATATCGATAGTAATATCGCATGGGCGCAATATGTGGCTTTTGTACTTAATTGTAAAAGTACCTCTTCTCCATTTGAATATATAGATCTTCCTATTGGATGAGGTAACTCTAAAACACAATGGTTGTGGAAGCCAATTTTTGATAGAATTTATGTAACTGAAAAATAAGTTTATTTCATTTGGGGTTAGGCTCACATTTCTTAAAGTACTGATAGCGATTTTGTATAGCACGTATCTTAAATCAAATTACTATTATGCTACTCAACTCAAGAAGATTCATATTGACGTTGGTGTACCATCTATTACAAATCTTCGGTAAGTTGTTCAATGTTCATCCACTAAGAACACCTACATGTCTATACGAGTCTCCTTAAACTCGTGATTCGCTGAGATAAACCACCAGAATCTAATATTTTGATAAACGATATGTACCGATCTCCTGAATTTACTTACTGACCAAAAGTGAAAATCTTGACCAGAAACAATTTAAGAATGAAATTGTTATAATATATCTCAATGTCAGTTGCGACGCTTTTGCAACTACATTATAACTTAATCATTGTAGGGTCATTTACGCCTTTATCATATATAAAATAAAGAATATTGATGAAACTTTATATTTTATTCATAATAAAATATACGTACAAGTATATATTTAAAGGAAAATACATAAGAAATTAGCACGTCGAGCACCAACTCCAACAAATACCCCTAGTATGTGTATTTTCCGTCCACCCGATATACGATTTAAATTAACTCACTTAATCCGGATTTTTATTATGAATAATCCAATTATTCATAATATGTTGCTATATTTATCTATAAGTAAGATTCATATAGCGAGACTCTCTAAGTTCAGGTATATTCATCACGTAATCCAATTTTGTGTCCATAATTCACTCACTCATGAATTATGACGACCACTGATAATCGCTAAACTATACAAGACAAAGTCTTTGCATACTGTATAGTCCTTCCATCATAGGCTATCCATATCATACCGTGGATATAGTGTTGGAGTTGGTGCTTGTAGCGTCAATCCGAATAATATATTGTACGGTATATTTTATTATTTATTAATAAAATAACTATAATTTCATTTCAGTTTTGTTAATGGTAATGTCATTATGCATATTAGATTGATATATAAATATACTAAGAATGATATCTACCTTAGAATAATCATGTAGTAATACATGACACTAGGTGGTCAGACATTGTGATAGTTTTACTATTATAAACTATTCTTCAAGTAAATATTCATAGTCCTTTATTTTGGAATACAATCGAATTCTTATAATCTAGAATACTAGCACATGCCGTATATTGGAATTAGATTTCCAATGGTTTAACCCAATGTACCATGAACAAGGAAAACTCGTATAGACATGTGGGTATTCGTTGGAGCGAATACTGAATAACTCACAGGTGATTCTTAATAGTTAGAAGTACACACCACCGTCAATAGGAATCTCCTCGAGTCGAGTAGCATACATGATCATTTGACTATATGATAGCATTGATTTTGTGTATGATCCTACACACTTTGATGTCATATATGTCATAGACCTTTCATGGTCTAATCGCTAGATGTTCATTGGGTGTGGACCGATGCACTCGTTAATCAAGTGCGTATCAAGATAGGATCTGTCGGCCCGTATGTGTACCATAAGGGGTTTAGGTATCCATGTGAGTAAGTCACGATTCTTAATACTTTTGCCAAAGTCGATCACTAATGGTGGATCACAT
This sequence comes from Zanthoxylum bungeanum, assembly GCA_019454045.1. NCBI lineage: Eukaryota > Viridiplantae > Streptophyta > Magnoliopsida > Sapindales > Rutaceae > Zanthoxylum > Zanthoxylum bungeanum. The sequence continues at coordinate 40,918 of SKCR01032902.1, forward strand.
ATATCAAAAATTTTGTTCTGATTAGTTTTAAAGAATCGTGAACATGTCGACATGAGATGTGCGTCTCGAAAACTTGATGGTGAAATTCATGTTTCCTAAGCACAAATCGGATAACCTACGACAGAGGGATTATTCAATATATCTGATGACCTCGACTTGTATAGTTCAGTAAGGTCGTTCATATTTTTCGCGAATTCAGAATTGGTCGAATTGCGTACATATAAGCTAGGCTTATATGACGAACGTATCTGGACTTAGAGAGTCCCACAATATAAAGTGTATTCGTTGAGTACTTGGGTAGCCTATAATTTTTGATAATAAATAATATTTAATTTTCAACTAAAATAATTAAGTGTTATTGGATAATATTAATTATTTACTTTGACCCATTAGATTAATTGGATTAATTCAAAATCACACAAGGATTTTGTTGTAATTTCATAAATATCTATAATATTGGAGGATATTTTGATAATTATAAATATATAATAATATGTGTATTGGCTTGATTTAATTGGATTAAAATAAAGTGGTGGACATTCAACTAATCCATTAATTAAACTTTGTCTTGTTTTAATTAGATCAAATCAAAATGGTAGAAAAATGTGATTAGTCACACCTAATTATACATATTTGGACAAATTCGATTAAACCCACATAAATGTTGATTAGAACTTTTATTAATTAAAAATTGGATAAGTTTTGCTATAAAATGCAAGCTTGAGCAAGTTTTTAATCAAGATAAAGTAAGCTGAAACAAGCATTAAGCAAAAGAAATAAATATTAGCCTGAGTAAAGTTTTTGTGGGAAAAACTTTGGAAGTTCTCTACAACAACAATGAGAAGAAGATTGGATCTTCATATCAAGCTTGTCTTTTATCAAAAACTAAACTTATAAAAGTTCTACTAGTAAAAACACTACTTGAAGAATCTTTATTTGAAAAGCTATAGCAAACGAACCCTAAATCCAATAAAGCCTGACTTTTCTTTTCTAATACTATGTAGTATTTGAAGAAACACATTAATTGAGAATCCAATTCTCTTTTGACTTTTAGTGAATTCACTACTTATAAAATTTACTGACTTGATCAAATAAAACCTCTAGATGAATCGATTAGTATATTTTTCTACTTTTTTTCGAAAATGTTTGAATTATTTAAGCATTTTTGAATTGTGTCTCATCAAATGAACACAATCAAAATACGAAACGTCAATATTGGTTATGAAGTATAAAAAAACTATTGTGAATAGTTTGACTTTTAGGAAAATGTACATCAAATGTACGAGTTTTAACAAGTCAGTGACCGATGTCTAACACCAATCAATGATGTCTTAGTCACATCGCCTTAATACCAAATTTAAACGTTAGATAGGATTAATGGTAAGACTCCATATCAAACCATATCCAACCAACTAGGGTTTTGAAAAATCTAATCCATGTCCCAAGATCAAAAGAACAAGCAAAACATATAAATGAATGAACAATATTGAAGTATGGCGGAATCATACTCACAAAGATCGGAATGCGGATGCGTTGATGAAACAAAATTTCTCCTTTGTGCAGTGAGGGTTTCGGCCAAACAGAAAAGAGAAGCTCCAAGTAATTTTTTGATCCTTCCAAGCTCTAAGATGAGTTTCCCATAACACCTTTGTATGATCCCTTGATGGTGCTAGCCAAAGATGTGTATTTTATGTTCCAACATGCACAAATTCTTCAAGTTTTTGCAACAAAAACAGAAAAGTGGAGAGCCAAAACTGCAGTGAAGTTTTCGGCAATGTGAGAGAGAGGAGAGATCTGATTTTTTGTTACAAAAACCAATTTATATTTATGCCATAATATTTATTAATTAATAATAAACTTATGACACAAATCATGCAATGGCTTAGAGTGTCAAACACTCAATTTCCATGCAAAACCCTTGAGTGCATTGTACACTATCTCCATGCAATGCATCAACAATTAAATAATGCATATAATGACATGTGTCATGTGGGCCCCACACGTTTCCAAATGAAAGTGGGCCCACGTGCACTCACGCGTTCGGGTTCGATATTTCCGAAATACCGAACTTACGTCGCGACGTTAATTAAATCGAATTTAAATAAATAATTGGCGCCTAGCGAAATTATTATTTACGTCGCTAACGAATTAATTCTAAATTAACTCGTTTGCCCGAATTAAAATCTAATTTTAATTTCGCGTCGAAATCGAATTTCGATTATTATATCGAATATAATAATTTTACGATTAATTCCAAATTAATCGTTCTCTCTCTTTATATAGTACTTTATCCAAGATAAAGTCTCTCCGTAATTAATCCAAGATTAATCGAGTTTGAATCATACGTCATTGGTGAATCTTCGGGAAGCGACCCAAGAGATCTCTAGATATGTTGGCAGTAAATCCGGTTGTCGAACTATCCGAACACGTACGTACCAAGTACTACGTTTTTACCGATTTACAAGACAAGGTTAGCCTCTAGCAAAACGCCATGTCTACCCAATTCTCTAGAAATATTCTTATTGGAATATAAGATCTATAACAGGCGTAGTATACCGTAGTATAGTGTATATCGAACCAGTATCGGATGATCACATGTAAGGCCTGGGGCTGGAGATGTGTCTGCCCCGTACGATACACATATCGGACATCAAGCAACCAGTCTCTTTGAATCGGATAATCCTGACCTAGTCATATTATCCCGATGGTTGCAACCATTATAGAGTACTAGTTCTGTATCCCTCGCAATCATCATCTCCATATGTCTGAAGTGATACTTCCATCTTGACATCACACCCAATACACTACGATTCTCGATAAACCCAGAAGAGGTGTACACAGAACCCGTTAAAGCCCTGGACCACCAAAACTAAAGTTTACCGATTGTCGTAAGTACTAGCGATGCAAGTCTCAGGTTAAGATCATATGCACCTACCCTGAAGCGGACTCCCATAGACACGCAGACATACTACCAATGGGACTCCGCGGGGTCTATCCAGAGCGAAGCTGTTTTCCGTACCATCGGTAAAACACAACCTCCTACCGCACTTGCATAAGTATCCAATACTTAAATATATGAGAACTATGCCGTTGTGCCCTCCACAACAATGCACAAGTGCAGTACTAGTCTATTCCGCATTATCGATGTCCAATCTCGATAATACTACGACTAGGGATATTTAATGATTAAACCTTTATGGATTGATACCGTCTCATATCATCACAATCCGGAACTAATCATATGGACTTTTACCATTTATATATCAAAGTAAATAAATTACAAAACGGTAAAAGGCAATTTCATTACTACATAGTTAATTTTGTACAATAATACAATATCATTTACAAAATAGTGACGCTATGGGTCATTACTGTCTAACAATCTCCCACTTGGCCTATAGCCAGTCACTCAAGCATCTAATACCTGAACTATGTACATGTCGCTCAAACTTTTCCCGAGGAATAGCCTTCGTCAGCGGATCTGCAATATTATCCTCTGATGCGATCTTTTCGATCTTCACATCGCCACGATGTATGATCTCTCGAATCAGATGGAATCGTCGAAGAACATGTTTGGATCGTTGATGAGACCTTGGTTCCTTAGCCTGTGCTATAGCCCCGCTATTGTCACAATACAATGGAACGGGCTCAGCTGCTAACGGAACTACTCCTAATCCAATTAGAAATTTACGGATCCAAACTGCCTCTTTTGCTGCTTCAGCTGCTGCAATGTACTCCGCTTCAGTTGTTGAATCGGCAACAGTATCTTGCTTGGAAGATTTCCAGCTCACTGCTCCGTTGTTCAAGCAAAATATGTACCCGGTTTGCGACTTGAAGTCGTCTCTGTCGGTTTGGACACTTGCATCGGTATACCCAGATACCTCAAGTTCTCCATCTCCATAGATTAAGAAAACATCCTTAGTTCTTTTAAGATACCTAAGGATACTCTTAACCGCCATCCAGTGATCCTGTCCTGGATCGGCCTGATATCGACTGCACATGCTCAAAGCATAGGACACATCAGGTCGTGTACATATCATGGCATACATGATCGATCCGACTGCCGAGGCGAACGGAGTCCGACTCATGTTGTCTCTCTCATCTTGTGTTTTAGGACACATGTCCCTAGATAGATAGACGCCATGTGATGTTGGCAACAGTCCCCTCTTGGACTGATCCATGTTGAATCTCTTCAACTCTTTATCAATATATGTACTCTGGGAGAGTCCAAGTAGCATTCTAGATCTATCCTGGTAGATCTTTATTCCTAGAATAAAAGCTGCTTCTCCCAGATCTTTCATGGAGAATTTCAATGAAAGTCAAGCTTTCACCGACGTTAACATGGGAATGTCATTGCCTATAAGCAATACATCGTCGACATAAAGGACAATAAAAGTCAGTGCACTCCCACTTACCTTCTTATATACACAAGGATCATCTACGTTTTGAGTGAAATCATATTCTTTTATGACCTCATCAAAACGTTGGTTCCATGACCTCGATGCTTGCTTCAGTCCATAAATGGACCGATTTAACTTACAAACCTTGTTTGCAAGTCTTGGTGCGATAAAACCGTCAGGTTGTTGCATATAAACATCCTCCAACAGGTTTCCGTTAAGGAAAGCGTTTTAACGTCCATCTGCCATATTTCGTAATCGTAATATGCAGCTATCGCAAGCATTATCCGAATGGATTTAATCATGGCAACGGGTGAGAAAGTTTCGTCATAATCAACTCCAAGTTGTTGACGATACCCCTTCGCTACGAGCCTAGCTTTGTACGTTTGTACGTTGCCATCCATGTCTGTCTTCTTCTTGAAGACCCATTTGTATCCAATAGGCTTTACGCCTTCTGGTGCATCAACCAGTGTCCAAACTTGGTTGGTATACATGGAATCCATTTCGGCCTTCATGGCCTCTTGCCATAAAGTGGATTCGATACCTTGTATCGCTTCCTCATACGTAGCCGGTTCAGTATCCTCAATAAGATTAATATCTACATGAGGTGAGATCAGGAATCCATACCTCTCAGGTATTACCCTGACTCTCTCCGACCTACGTAGTCCTTGTGTAATTGAAGATTGTGGTTCAGTCTCATCCTGGATGGACTGTTCATGTTCCGTTCTCGATTCATTGCCAGGAACAGTATCACTACGACTTTCATCGAGTTCTACTTTCCTCCTACTAAACACTGCATTTAGGAATTCCTTCTCAAGGAAAATCGCATGTAGAGCAACAAATACTTTGTTCTCTTGTGGGTAATAGAAGTAATATCCTTTGGTTTCCCTAGGATATCCAACAAATAGGCATTTATCTGATTTGGGTTCAAGTTTGGTACTTTCCAAACGTTTGACGTATGCCCAGCAACCCCAAATCTTCAGGAATGAGAAACCTGGTTTCTTTCCTGTCCATATCTCATACGGAGTCTGTTCAACAGACTTTGACAGAACCCTATTCAAAATCAGAATTGCACTTTCTAATGCATGTCCCCAGAAGGATATAGGTAGCTCAGTGCGACTCATCATCGACCTTACCATGTCAAGCAAGGTACGGTTTCTCCGTTCAGACACACCATTTAATTGTGGTGTTCCAGGAGGAGTCCATTGTGAAAGAATACCATATTCTTTCAGGTAATCTTGAAACTCATTACTTAAGTATTCGCCACCACGGTCCGACCGTAATGTTTTAATACTCTTGCCTGTTTGTTTTTCAACTTCGTGTCGAAACTCTTTGAATTTTTCAAAAGTTTCCGACTTGTGCATCATTAGATACACATAACCATAACGCGATGCATCATCCGTAAAGGTTACGAAGTATCGGTATCCACCTCTAGCCTGGCTAGACATGGGCCCACAAATGTCACTATGAACGAGGGCTAACAGTTCAGTGGCTCGTTCACCTTTACCACTAAAAGGTGATTTAGGCATTTTGCCTAATAAACAAGATTCGCAGACGTCATATGAATTTGGATCAAATCCGTCCAAGTACACACTCTTCGAAAGTGTGGATATGCGAGTCTTGTTGATGTGTCCCAGACGACAATGCCACATATAAGTTTCTTCCTTTGGATTACTCATTTTGAGCCTTTTGTTTGTTATTTTACGTTTTGGAGATTTGTTTATATTCAAAATATAAAGACCATTATTTGCATCGGCACTGCAAATTTCTGCATCATTTTTATATAAATAACACCTAGTGTTTTTAAATACAAAAGTGTACCCATACTGGGTTAACAAAGATACAGAAATAATATTCTTAGTTAAACTAGGAACAAAATAACAGTCATTTAGTTCAAGTAACATGCCCCGAGGGCAGTTCCAAAACAAAAGTGCCTACGGCCAAAACAGCAACAGAAGTTCCATTTCCAACTCGTAGATCTACCTCCCCCGAAGCCAGTCTACTGCTATCATGCATATCCTGCACATCAGTACAAATATGAGAACCACAGCCAGAATCAAAAATCCAATTTTTATTAAGACTAGAAGTAGTCATATTTATCTCAATAACAAACATACCTGAGGCCGGTGCCTTGCCCGCCTGTATGTCCTCCTTATGTCCCTTGTTCATGCGGCAGTCACGCTTCCAGTGACCTTTCTTGCCGCATTTCAGGCAAACATCTTGAGACTTGTCCCTTGGCTTCCCAGAAGCCTTTGTTGACTTGGCCTTGCCTTTGTTTCTATGCTTTTTCTTCTTAACACCCCCAGTTGCCTTAAGCCCAGCTTTCGGCGTTTGAGATGTTGATGCAAAGTGCGCCTCGCACTTGTTGCCTTTCAGAAGCTCTTTCTCTGACTCCTTGAGAATCGACAATAACTCTCCAAGAGTATCATCCGTATTCATCAATTTGTAGTTGATGACAATCTGTTTCCAAGTATCGGGTAGTGACTGTAGAAGTACATCTATAGCCAGCTCAGCCTCCAAGACTATACCCATATTAGCCATTCATCAAGATCGGCTATCATTTGAGTCCCATGGACCTCAAAAACTACCATCAGTCATACGGGAGCGAAAGATTTTCTTCACCAACTCGTACCTTGCCATCCGCTTATTAGTGAGGTGAAGATCTTGCAATCTTGCCATCATATTATAAGGATCCAAGTCCCTATTCTGGCGGCGAAAGTGTTGAGTCATTGAAGCAAGCATGATCGACTGAGCCGTGTCACAATCATCACTGTGAGTTTTCCATAACTCCAGCTCAAGTGGCTCAGTGGGCTTAGGCCCGAGAGGTCTTTGTATCGTATACAGTATCCTCTCCGCCCCAAGGACTATCCTTAGGTTCATTTCCCAATCAGCGAAGTTTGTCCCCTTAAAGACATTGTCACCCATGATGATGTCTCGGACATTTACCTTGCTTGCCATCTTAACTACGATAGTCCAACTATCTAGTTAACGATATATGGGTACAGTCAAACTGTTACAAGAAAAATAACATTTTATTAGTCCAACTAATTGTTAAAATTTGACGAAATAAATTTTTTAAGCGCGTAAATCTAAGTATCTGAATGAAATTGCAAATTCAATACTAGCCTCCCACTATTTTCTACAAGTCTCTAACCCTCTGTTGAGTACTCGGGAAATCCAATTTCCTAGTGGGCTAGGATCCCGTTAAATAACACACAACCTTGACTTTGGCCAACAAGTTGTATGATATTTAACTAGGTAGATCTCGAAGATCAATTGGATCCCATCCAATTCCTAGATCCGGTAGGTGGACATCCAAGTCCGAAACATATATATCTAATACATATGTCAATGTATCCAATACATTTTCCTAACCATTTCCTCTGAATCAACTAAGCCTTGGCTTTGGCACAACAACCTAATGATTCCAGTTAAGCGGGACCCATTGACGAGGAAAGTTTCGTAATCAATGTCGATGGACAAGAAGTGATCTTGACTTTGGCCAACAAATCACAACTTGGACAGGACACCGATGTGGAACAAAACTCTCATGATTCAAACACATCCTCAATTGACAAAGGTCTTGACTTTGGCCAACAAACCAATGCCAATTTCGGATCTTGAGAAAGAATCATTCAACGGAAAGAAAATCGCTTAATATTGTTTGAGGGATTTTTCGCGTAATTGGCAACCAATTAATTTATCTTTGTTAGGTCTCATCATCATACACCCTTAAGCATGCTTCTAAAACATCATAAAGCGCGTAAAGTAAAGTAATAGTGATATGCGGATGGATATATAAACAACTTGTTCCTAGAACAAATCACTCCATTTCCTCTCCCCGCTAGCACTATTCTACTTCTACCCAATTACATAATACAATAAGAGAAACCTCATTTACATTGAGGGGAATTAGGTGAGAAGAGAATACAAAGAGATAAGAGATAAGGCTGGACACGCAGGTCCAATTTATAAATTCCAATTTACAATAATTTCTAAAATTACCCTTCCCTTCTAATATCCATCTGATATACACTATTCATACAACACATCCACATTCATTCATTCAAGGCATGTTATACAACCAATCAAATCCATTTATTAGTCTTTAATTAGGTGACAATACAATGTTCAAACAATTGTTTGCATTTGCGCGAGTCCAACTCGTTTTGAGAATAAATACTTATAGTATGAATTCACGAATTATATCGAACTACTCGTTAAATCCAATTTAAGTCGTATTCAATACTAATCCTTTATTTAATTCTAAATTAAATATTTACACTTTATTGTGCTTTTATACTTAGATTCAAATCTAGACTATTGTCTCAATCTTCCTCTAATCTCTCCAACTCTCTAATGTTCGTTTAATTAAAGTCCGATGGGCTTTCTATTGATTTCATTAGGCTTGGGCCTTGGTCAATGTGGGTCAAACCCAATTCCAAGCCCAATAAGGAATCACCCTCATTTGCCATAAAAATCAATATCAAGCCCATAAGGCCCAATTAAACATAAAAGCCCATTTATTACATTTGGACTTAAATGGTGTGATTTAGGCCCATTTTGGATCCAATCCAAATGGTCCAAATCTACTTGGCCCAACCAAGCCCATTTATGTCCAAATATAATAGTTTTAGGCCCAAGTTTTAAAATTCCAAATTTTATAACTTAATTAATTAAAGTGTATTATCATGATTAATCCTTTAAATCAATATTCCCAAAATATCAAATTAATCCATTAATCATATTTTATCTTAAATATATGTCCAACATTTTTAATCAAAAATCAAGTCCCTAATCTTCTTCCATGCATTCGGCCAAGGTGATGAAAAATTACCGATTTCGTTTTCAATCCAATCGAATCACAAATCGTCATTTTATGTTCGTTTAAGTCATCCAATTATCTTATAAACAACAAATCATCATCCCATGGTCTAGGTAGTATTCGGCCAAGCCTCTCAAAGAGGGGAAAAATTAATCCAATTTATTTTTCATGAAATTGATAATGTATAACATAATGTAACATACATTTAAGCATACTTAATCAATCAAAATCATCAAATCATGCTTCAATCAATTTTGCCCAAATATTACCCTAATATATTGCATGCTCTTTAGCTCAATGATACCATTGTTGGAAAATCTAATCCATGTCCCAAGATCAAAAGAACAAACAAAACATAAAATGAATGAACAATATTGAAGTATGGCGGAATCATACTCACAAAGATCGGAATGCGGATGCGTTGATGAAACAAAATTTCTCCTTTGTGCAGTGAGGGTTTCGGCCAAACAGAAAAGAGAAGCTCCAAGCAATTTTTTGATCCTTCCAAGCTCTAAGATGAGTTTCCCATAACACCTTGTATGATCCCTTGATGGTGCTAGCCAAAGATGTGTATTTTATGTTCCAAACATGCACAAATTCTTCAAGTTTTTGCAACAAAAACAGAAAAGTGGAGAGCCAAAACTGCAGTGAAGTTTTCGGCAATGTGAGAGAGGAGAGATCTGATTTTTTGTTACAAAAACCAATTTATATTTATGCCATAATATTTATTAATTAATAATAAACTTATGACACAATCATGCAATGGCTTAGAGTGTCAAACACTCAATTTCCATGCAAAACCCTTGAGTGCATTGTACACTATCTCCATGCAATGCATCAACAATTAAATAATGCATATAATGACATGTGTCATGTGGGCCCCACACGTTTCCAAATGAAAGTGGGCCCACGTGCACTCACGCGTTCGGGTTCGATATTTCCGAAATACCGAACTTACGTCGCGACGTTAATTAAATCGAATTTAAATAAATAATTGCGCCTAGCGAAATTATTATTTACGTCGCTAACGAATTAATTCTAAATTAACTCGTTTGCCCGAATTAAAATCTAATTTTAATTTCGCGTCGAAATCGAATTCGATTATTATATCGAATATAATAATTTTACGATTAATTCCAAATTAATCGTTCTCTCTCTTTATATAGTACTTTATCCAAGATAAAGTCTCTCCGTAATTAATCCAAGATTAATCGAGTTTGAATCATACGTCATTGGTGAATCTTCGGGAAGCGACCCAAGAGATCTCTAGATATGTTGGCAGTAAATCCGGTGTCGACTATCCGAACACGTACGTACCAAGTACTACGTTTTTACCGATTTACAAGACAAGGTTAGCCTCTAGCAAAACGCCATGTCTACCCAATTCTCTAGAAATATTCTTATTGGAATATAAGATCTATAACAGGCGTAGTATACCGTAGTATAGTGTATATCGAACCAGTATCGGATGATCACATGTAAGGCCTGGGGCTGGAGATGTTCTGCCCCGTACGATACACATATCGGACATCAAGCAACCAGTCTCTTTGAATCGGATAATCCTGACCTAGTCATATTATCCCGATGGTTGCAACCATTATAGAGTACTAGTTCTGTATCCCTCGCATCATCATCTCCATATGTCTGAAGTGATACTTCCATCTTGACATCACACCCAATACACTACGATTCTCGATAAACCCAGAAGAGGTGTACACAGAACCCGTTAAAGCCCTGGACCACCAAACTAAAGTTTACCGATTGTCGTAAGTACTAGCGATGCAAGTCTCAGGTTAAGATCATATGCACCTACCCTGAAGCGGACTCCCATAGACACGCAGACATACTACCAATGGGACTCCGCGGGGTCTATCCAGAGCGAAGCTGTTTCCGTACCATCGGTAAAACACAACCTCCTACCGCACTTGCATAAGTATCCAATACTTAAATATATGAGAACTATGCCGTTGTGCCCTCACAACATGCACAAGTGCAGTACTAGTCTATTCCGCATTATCGATGTCCAATCTCGATAATACTACGACTAGGGATATTTAATGATTAAACCTTTATGGATTGATACCGTCTCATATCATCACAATCCGGAACTAATCATAGGGACTTTTACCATTTATATATCAAAGTAAATAAATTACAAAACGGTAAAAGGCAATTTCATTACTACATAGTTAATTTTGTACAATAATACAATATCATTTACAAAATAGTGACGCTATGGGTCATTACTGTCTAACACTAGGTTAGGTGGCATACACCTATATGATCCAAGACTTATATTTCATTAACACTTGACCTCTTATGTTTATTAATCTCGTCATTCAAAATATCTCGGGTGGTATACATAATTTTATGACAACAGTAATCTCAACACAATAATCTAAATATTATAACTCCTTGTATCAAATATAGAAAATACAATAATACTCACATCACATTCTAGTACAAAATGATAGTAATTAAATATAAAGCTCTCACTAGTCAAGGGAATCTCAAAAACTCTCACTGCAACCTGCATCCGGAAAGCCTCCACTCTCAAATCACAGTTGCATTTGTCCAGATTTTGGATTCTCACTTTCCTATCGCTTCTGCAACCATGACAGAAGTGAACATATCAAGCAAAATCTAAAAACTAGACATATGGCATGGCTTCATAACCCAACGAGAAATCAATAGGAAAAATAAACTTTCTAATACAGAGTTTCTCTTTCTCATTAAATGCGTAAGATATCCTAAACAATCTCTCTCATAGTGCCCAACCATGCCATAATATGGCTTTGTGTATCCTAAAGAACTAAATAGGATATTATGCATACACAAATGCATTTTGAAATAGGGAAATTGATGGAAATGGCAAGCTAAGAATCAAATTCGGACTAGACAATCTCGTTTAGCTCAAATAATGAGCTGATTGATCAAATCAATCATATGTCAAACATATTATTCAACTGATTAACAATTAGTCAATCAAACTGTGAAACTATTCCAACAAGACTCTACTGTAATATCCAATTCATAATTTTTGTTTTCCTTTATTAATAACCCACTCAACCCACTAAATCTAACACACCCACTAAACTTAACACTCCACTACACCTATCATCACCAAATTTCTTCCATCAAAATAGGAATAGCATTCACATTTGTTGGAGGTCGTAACTATTGAAGAAAGAGGGTGAGTGGTAAGCTTTACATGTGTTTGGTTATGGGAACAATACTTCTCATAGTCATGCAAGAAGATTTTGGAGTTGTGATTTAGAGAGAGGAGGGTGAGGTGTGTTGAAGACAATTCCAGAGGAGTTGAGAGTAATTCCAGAGAGTTTGAGAGAACAATTTCTTGGAGTTTTAGAGAGAGAAATCGAGAGCATGAGAGTGGATTGTCTAGAAGAGAGAGAAAGTGTGTATATAGAGGGGAAATGGAGTTTTCGACGTCATCCGATCTCCGTTTCCAACAAGTGACCACATATGGAGCATCCACACGATGAGACGAATCTATTGCCACCTGATCGCCACCGAGAAATCACTGGACGCACCCTCACGCGTCGGCCACGTGCCGTCGACTTGTTGCCCACGCGCCGCCGTACGTGTATGACACCTCCCAGACCATAATTTTTTCCTCATCGAGATACGCGAGTTGGACAATTCGTTTGCCCAAATCGGAACTTCGATTATTGAGAAACGAGCAAAATACGGTTGTTATTGGTGTTTAAACGATCGTTGATAATCGCCGTGTTTCAGCCCCTACCACCACCATCACCGTGACCTTGAGATATTTGCTGACCAACGCCTCTTTTCGTTGAGAGATTTAGAGGTGGTTGGAGCTCGGTATGTGATTATTACCGTTTGAGTGGTGTAAATGAAAAAATTTGAAAGTTTTGGACGTAATTGTATATTATCATAATAAAGAGGGTAGAACTGTAAATTCTGGTTTTTAGTGGTTAAATAGTAATATTTCAGAATTTTAGGACTATTTGGACATATTAGAAAAGTTTATGGGCTAAAATGGAAATTTAGAAAGTTTAGGGGTAAACTCGTAATTTTGCAATAATTAAGGGACCTGATCGTAATTTTATATTTTTCAGATTCTTAGCGAGGATATAGACATATTAAGGGCTTTTGCATGGATAGAGGTAAGTACACTACACGATGATTCCCTTAACATAATTATTTGTTGATTGATGGTTGTTGTGAAAATCCATATATAAATATATTGGTATAATTATAATTATAATTATAATATAATTATATATATATATATATATTTTTGGAGATATAAATATTGATTAATTGAAAGCATGATAAATATGAATTCATGATTGTTGAGATGAGATTGATGGATTGGATGTGAGATGTGATTGTATTGGATGATACATGTTGTTGTATTATGCTGCCGGGTTTTGTATAATAGTGGTCGGATATGAGATGAGATGAGATATGATGAGATATTTTGCGAGATTATATGGTGAAAAACCTTGGGGGTATGCGAGGGACTCCCCCATTGGTTTTAACCCACTCACACATATTTTGCGAGTTGATATGGTTGGAAACCTTGGGGTATGAGAGAGACTCTCCCATTGGTTTCAATCCACTGTTATACTGGACCCGGATTAGCAACCATGTTTGATGGATGTTTGTATTGTTGTGGGATGATTGCTTGAGATGATATTATAGTATATGTTATTTTCATATATTATATTATATATACTTATATATATATATCACTATTTTGTTGGTGATTTCATGTTGAGAGTATGAGTGCTTTACTTGCTGAGCTCTTTAAGCTCACTCCCCTTTTCCCCCAAATAATTCCAGGTAATTCGCGAGCACAGCAGAAGCAGTACCAGAATTGGATCCACGTGCCACAGTTATTTTTCAAGTTGGTCCAGATATTTGAGTCATCATTTGCATATTTTTAAGACTTGTGTTGTAAACTATAAAAATTATGTATAATTCATGTATTTGTAACTTGTGATGTATTAATTGTTCATATTTGTTTGGTTGGTTTGACATATAGAATGCTCGAGCTAAAGTTATTCTTGAACTTCTTTCTAGGGTTGAGCCCGCTTTAGGGAGGGGGTCGTGACAGATTTGGTATCAGAGACTAGGGTTTTAGGTTCTGTGGACACATTGCATTAGATGAGGGTATTACAAGGGTAGTTTTGTGTCTGTAGGAAAATATCTGGACGTGGCCGTGGTACTGGTACTCAACATGGGAGAGGGATAGTTTGACAATGCGTGAGAATGTTGAGTAATAGTATAGAGAGACCTCACACTTAGCTGATAGATCTTGAATTTGATATAGTTTTATCTAGTGTTCCACCGATTGTTGAGGATAACAAGGGTTCTAAACTTATACCTCCAGTAGTTTTGACAGTTGCCCCCATCTCTATTCATGTAGCTGCATCTGATGTGATTTCTACAGTTGTACCTAATATGAACCACCTGACGCAGTTATAACATTGAAATGAGCCAGTAAGTCGAAGACATTAGAACTTTGGCATTCGAGAACTAAGAAAGAAGACTTTGTTGACAGTCATGTATTAGCAAAAAATGCAATAATTCCAAACAAAACAACAAAATATAACAGTTAAGATCACATTATGGAATATAACAACTTGGCTGTGTTGCAAAGACAAGATCATTTTCGAATTGATGATCTTCTCATTGATGTTTCGCACGTAGCGACATGGGAATGAGACCGTCGATGATTTGGATTTCGAGAGTGTCAGTAAACTTGATTTTGTTGTAGCCCTAGATGATACTTATAAATGACTCTTCGATAGTAGTGAAGAGTTTCCAGGCTCTATCAACTGTATTGCTTTCTAGACTTCGGCGGACTGAGTCTGCGGAGAGAGCTCTAAGATCACATGAATGATGGAAAGTAATCTCTTCTGGGAAAATATCATTGTATCCATAGTAAACTCTAAGCTTCGATCTATATGGCCAAATAATGAGTCTCCAATCAGTGAGCTAACGTGATGATATGATTCTAATAAGATGAATTGGGTGGTAAACGAGCGAATAGTCATCTGACCATTCTGGAGTAATGGTTTCGATCCAGACAGTAATACTTTTGTGGCGTTTATACCATCAATACAAAATATTACTGATGAATGGAGGAAGCTCACCAAGGCTGGCTTCTGAGATACCATGATGGTTGGGATGGATTGGACTTGGTCCAAGAATAAATCCATTTAGGAAACCGAGTTCAAACAATGTGCCGAGACTCCACTAGCAATTATTGAAGAAATCGTGATTGTTGATGAAAACTATGGAATGAAATCTGTGATATCCACAGTGAATAATCGCAGAATTATTTTTATATTAGATTAAACCATCTGTTTTTCCATTCCAAATGGTTCTAAGAATGAAACACCACCTCATGAAGTTTGTAGGAACTCTTGCCACGATATCCATTGTAATCTCTTTGGGCAAAAGAGCGGATGTAGCTTCATTGAGACAATCATAAATATATCTCCATAGGTCTCGAACATATTTGGAATCTATAACTGCTCGATCTATGACTGGCCATTTACAAAGCTTTTGGTATATCACCTTAGCTCTGGCAGACTTTGAACAAGGGGTTAGGATTGGCAGAGGAGGATGCCATGGAAGAAGTTTTGAGTAAATCCTTATGGAATCAAACATCTTTTATAGGGAGAGATAACAATAATTTCTTCGTGAAAAGATACTTTCACAGTATCCATGTATAATTGGAAAGGATAATAATTGTCGCGGTGATAAGATGTAAAGCAGAAATGTGTGGGACCTGTAAATCCTCTTTTCAATAGTGGGAATCTTAAGATGTGGATTTTGCGTAAAACTGCTAAAAGCTCTTTATAGTTGTTGTCTTTGCAGGACCCTAGGTGGAGCCTTTTCTTTAGGAGATGGGATAGCTGGTTTGTAAGTTGTGGCACAGGTGGGAAAAAAATGGAGAACAGAGATTGTGAAGAATGAGAATACTACTTTCAGATTAAGTTCAGAGCATGTATAATTATTGGTGATAGAGTTGTGATACCACCTACTAGAACGCTCAAGTGAGAGATCTTGGATGAGGCCCACGATATTCCTTATTATACGCATTCTGGGAGCACCAAGATGTATCAAATCTAAAGAAGACTTATTGGTGGCCGGGAATGAAGAAAGAGATTTCAGAGTTCGTATTTCGTTGTTTTGTTTGTCAGTAGGTTTAAGCAGAGCATCAACATCCAGCCGGATTACTCCAGACTTTACCTATACCTGAGTGGCCATGGGAAAATATCACGATGGATTTTTTAGTAGGGCTGCCAAGGACACAGAAGGATTATGATGCAATTTGGGTAGTAGTGGATTGATTGTCTAGACCTGCTCATTTTCTAGCGATTCGAGTTATATGGGGACCAGAGAGACTAGCAAAATTATTTGTGGAGCATATTGTACGATTATATGGTGTACCCTTATCAATTGTATCAGATCGAGATGTCATATTTACTTCTCATTTTCGGCATAGTTTCTAGAAGACTATGGGATCAAAGATTTCTACGAGCACCTCATTCCACCCTCAGACCGACGGCCAGTCAGAGCGGACTATTCAGACGCTAGAAGATTTGTTGAGATCGTGTGTTTTGACATTCACTATGAGTGGGTGAACATTTATATTTGATCGAGTTCGCCTATAACAGTAGCTTTCAGAATAATATCGGCATGACTCCATTTAAGGCTTTGCATGAAGGAGTTGTAGGACTTCTGTTTGTTGGGGCGAGGTTAGAGATAGACAGATTCATGGCTCGGACTTTGTAGATATGACATCAAAGAGGATCATGCTGGTCTGAGAAAGACTGTTAGAGGAGCATAGTCGACATAAGAGTTTTGTCAACAGTAGAAGGAAGAATTTTGAGTTCCAAGTTAGGGATATAATATTCTTGAAAATCTCTTATTGGGAATGGGTATTGAAATTTGGCTGGAAGAGAAAGTTTCACAGCGCTGTATTGGTCATTTTGAGATTTTGAAGAGAATGGGCAAAGTGGCATATCGTCTGGCATTACCACCGAAATTAGAAAGGATTCATAAAGTGTTTCATATATATGTGCTGAAGAAGTATGTACCAGACCCTTCTCACATTTTAGAGAGTCAACCGGTGGAGTTGAGCGAGAACCTGACTTATGAAGAAAAGCCCGTGAAGATCGTAGATTGAAAGGTTCAAGAGTTGATATCTAGATGTATTCTTTTTTGTGAAGGTCATGTGGTCTAATCATCACATTCAGGAGGCGACTTGGGAATTGTAACAAGATATGAGGGAGAAATATCCAGAGCTGTTTGAGGATTGAGAAATTTCGAGGATGAAATTTTTGTAAGGTGGATAGATTGTAATATCCAATTCATAATTTTTATTTTCCTTTATTAATAACTCACTCAACCCACTAAACCTAACACTCCACTACACCTATCATCACCAAATTTCTTCCATCAAAATAGGAATAGAATTTACATTTGTTGGAGGTCGTAACTATTGAAGAAAGAGGGAGAGTGGTAAGCTTTACATGTGTTTGGTTATAGAAACAATACTTCTCATAGTCATGCAAGAAGATTTTGGAGTTGTGATTTAGAGAGAGGAGGGTTAGATGTGTTGAAGACAATTCCAGAGGAGTTGAGTGTAATTCCAGAGAGTTTTGAAAGCAATTTCTTGGAGTTTTAGAGAGAGAAACCGAGAGCATGAGAGTGGATTATCCAGAAGAGAGAGAAAATGTGTATATAGAGGGAAAATTGGAGTTTTCGACATCATGCGATCTCCGTTCCAGCAACTGACCACATCTAGAGCATCCACTTGATGAGACGAATCCATTGCCGCCGGACCGCCGCCGAGAAACTGTCGGACGCGCCCTCACGCGCCGGCAACTTACTGCCCACGCGCTCCACGCGCCGCCGCGCGTGTATGACACCTCCCGGATGAGAATTTTCCCTCTCGTCGAGATACCCGAGTTTGACATTTCGTTTGCCTAAATCGGACCTTCGATTATTGAGAAACGAGCAAAATACGGTTGTTATCGGTGTTTAACCGATCATTGATAACCGCCGTGTTTCAGCCTCTACCACCACCATCACCGTGACCCTTGAGATGTTTGCTGACCAGCGGCTCTTTGGTTGAGAGATTTGGAGGTGGTTGGAGCTCGGTATTTGATTATTACCGTTTTGAGGGTGTAAATGATAGAATTTGAAAGTTTTGGACGTAATTGTATATTATCATAATAAAGGGGGTAGAACTAAATTCTGCTTTTAGGGGTTAAATAGTAATATTTAAGAGTTTTAGGACTATTTGGACATATTAGAAAAGTTTAGGGGATAAAATGGAAATTTATAAAGTTTAGGGGTAAAATCACAATTTTGAAATAATTGAGGGACCTGATCATAATTTTTATTTTTCAGATTCTTAGCGAGGATATAGACATATTAAGGGCTTTTGCATGGATAGAGGTAAGTACATTGCCGCCGGACCGCCGGCGAGAAACCGTCGGACGCGCCCTCACGCGCCGGCAACTTGCTGCCCACGCGCTCCACTTGCCGCCGCGCGTGTATGACACCTCCCGGACGAGAATTTTCCCCTCGTCGAGATACCCGAGTTGGACATTTCGTTTGCCTAAATCGGACCTTCGATTATTGAGAAACGAGCAAAATACGGTTGTTATCGGTGTTTAACCGATCATTGATAACCGCCGTGTTTCAGCCCCTACCACCACCATCACCGTGACCCTGAGATGTTTGCTGACCAGCGGCTCTTTGGTTGAGAGATTTGGAGGTGGTTGGAGCTCGGTATTTGATTATTACCGTTTTGAGGGTGTAAATGATAGAATTTGAAAGTTTTGGACGTAATTGTATATTAGCATAATAAAGGGGGTAGAACTGTAAATTCTGCTTTTTAGGGGTTAAATAGTAATATTTAAGAGTTTTAGGACTATTTGGACATATTAGAAAAGTTTAGGGGATAAAATGGAAATTTATAAAGTTTAGGGGTAAAATCACAATTTTGAAATAATTGAGGGACCTGATCATAATTTTATATTTTTCAGATTCTTAGCGAGGATATAGACATATTAAGGGCTTTTGCATGGATAGAGGTAAGTACATTGCCGCCGGACCGCCGGCGAGAAACCGTCGGTCGCGCCCTCACGCGCCGGCAACTTGCTGCCACGCGCCGCCGCGCGTGTATGACACCTCCCGGACGAGAATTTTCCCCTCGTCGAGATACCCGAGTTGGACATTTCGTTTGCCTAAATCGGACCTTCGATTATTGAGAAACGAGCAAAATACGGTTGTTATCGGTGTTTAACTGATCATTGATAACCGCCGTGTTTCAGCCCCTACCCCCACCATCACCGTGACCCTTGAGATGTTTGCTGACCAGCGGCTCTTTGGTTGAGAGATTTGGAGGTGGTTGGAGCTCGGTATTTGATTATTACTGTTTTGAGGGTGTAAATGATAGAATTTGAAAGTTTTGGACGTAATTGTATATTAGCATAATAAAGGGGGTAGAACTGTAAATTCCGCTTTTTAGGGGTTAAATAGTAATATTTAAGAGTTTTAGGACTATTTGGACATATTAGAAAAGTTTAGGGGATAAAATGGAAATTTATAAAGTTTAGGGGTAAAATCATAATTTTGAAATAATTGAGGGACCTGATCATAATTTTATATTTTTCAGATTCTTAGCGAGGATATAAACATATTAAGGGCTTTTGCATGGATAGAGGTAAGTACACTGCACGATGATTCCCTTAACATAATTGTTTGTTGATTGATGGTTGTTGTGAAAGTCCATATATAAATATATTTGTATAATTATAATTTTATATATATATATATATTATGGAGATATAAATATTGATTAATTGAAAGCATGATAAATATGAATTCATGATTGTTGAGATGAGATTGATGGATTGGATGTGAGATGTGATTGTATTGGATGATACATGTTGTTGTATTATGATGCCGGGTTTTGTATAATAGTGGTCGGATATGAGATGAGTAATTTTGCGAGATTATATGGTGAAAAACCTTGGGGGTATGCGAGGGACTCCCCCATTGGTTTTAACTCACTTATATATATTTTGCGAGTTGATATGGTTGGAAACCTTGGGGGGATGAGAGAGACTCTCCCATTGGTTTCAATCCATTGTTATACTGGACCCGGATTAACAACCATGTTTGATGGATGTTTGTATTGTTGTGGGATGATTGTTTGAGATGAAATTATAGTATATGTTATTTTCATATATTATATTATATATACTTATATATATATCACTATTTGTTGGTGAGGTCATGTTGAGAGTATGAGTGCTTTATTTGCTGAGCTCTTTAAGCTCACTCTCTTTTTCCCCAAACAATTCCAGGTAATTCGCGAGCACAGCAGAAGCAGTACCAGAATTGGATCCACGTGCCACAATTGTATTTTCGGGTTGGTCCAGACATTTGAGTCATCATTTGCATATTTTTAAGACTTGTGTTGTAAACCATAAAAATTGTGTATAATTCATGTATTTGTAACTTGTGATGTATTAATTGTGTTGGACAATTATGACCCATAATATCACTATTTGTACAGAATATGGCGTTGTTGTACAAATTGACTATGTGACAAAGGAAATTGCTCTTTTATCATTTGTAATATGATTACCCGGATATATAAATGATAAAAGTCCATATGATTAGTACCAAATTAATAAGATATGAGACAATATTAATCCACATAAGGTTTAATCATTAAATATCCCTAGTCATTGTATTATCGAGACTGGACATCGATAATGCGGAATATACTAGTATTACACTTGTGCGTGTTATAGAATCGTAACTGCATAGTTATCATATATTTGGGTATTGGATACTCATGCAAGTGTAATAGGAGGTTCTATTTACCGATGGTACGGGAATAGCTTCGCTCTGGATAGACCTCTCGGAATCCCATTGGTAGTATGACTATGTGTCTATGGGAATCTGAATCTGTGTAGGTGTATTTGGTCTTAACTTGAGACTTGCATCGCTAATACTTACGACAATCAGTATACTTTGGTTTTGGTCATCCAGGGCTTTAACAGGTTCTGTGTACGCTTCTTCTGGGTATACTGGGAATCGTAGTGTATTGGGTGTGATGTCAAGATAGAAGTATCACTTCAGTCATATGGAGATGATGATCACGTAGGATACGGAACTAGTACTCTTAAGTACTGCAGTCATCGGGATAATATGACTAGGTCATGATTATCCGATTATAGAGACTAGTTACTAGAGATCCGATATATGCTTCGTACGGGGCAAACACAATTCCAGTGACAGGCCTAGCATGTGCCATCCGATACTGGATTGTAATTCACAATACTATGTATGCTACCCTGACAAAGATTACATATTCCTTTAAAGAATATTTCTGGAGAATTGGGTAGACACGGTGTTTTGCTCGAAGCCAACCATGTCTTGTAATCGGTAGAACGTGGTACCGGGTACGCACGTATTCAGATAGTCTGATGACCGTATTTACTGCCAACATATCCATAGATCTCTTGGGTCGCTTCCCAAAGATTCACCGATGACATTTGACTTGAACAAATTAATCTGGGATTAATTACAGTAAGAATTAATCTGGGATTAATTAACAGAGAAAGAATTAATCTTGATTAATTGCGTCGAGAATTTATCTGGGATTAAATTCGTCGAGAATAGAGGACCGCGATTAATTTGGAATTAATCGGCAAAATAAATTTAATAGTGAAATTGGATTTTACTATTTAATTATTTACTTGGGATAAAATAATATATTAGATATATTAATTGAAATTGGATTTCAATACGGAATTAAAATTGGATTTTAATTCTAGCGAACGAATTAATTTAGAATTAATTCGTAAGCGACTTTCGTAATAATTTTGCAAGGCATTATTATTTATTAAATTAGATTGAATTACGTCGCGACGGAAAATTTATTTAATCGAATTAAACGAAATCGGGCTCAAAGTTTGTTGTGTGAACCAACTGAATTTTGAATTCAAATTGGGTGGGACCCACAACTTACATCACATGTCACAATGTGATAGAAGTAGTTGGAAATATTAATGGTTAGACTTTAATTCCTTAACACAAATTTTGGAAGTCAACACTTTTTACTAGTTTTGGAAACTAAAAAGAACTATTCATTCTCTCATCCAAAAACCCAAATTGCCGATTCTTGTTCTTCTTGGAGAAGAAATTTTGTTTCAATTTTCTGACAAAGCTAGCACTTTGGGAGTCATAGAAGGTGATAGGGAAACTCACCCAAGAGTTTTGAACTCAACAAACAAGCTTGGAGCTCCAACAAAGAATGAATTTTTGAAATCCTAAATCTGATCAAGGTGAGTTTTTTTCCGCAACTCTCTTTAAATTTCACACACAAATCACTCTTAGATGATCTTGGCATGTTCTAGGAAAACTAACAATGGTATCAGAGCGATCTAAGTTTGATTTGGAATTCTAGGGTTCATAGACTTTAAATTGGGATTTTGTGTTTGGAGCATGATTTGCCTAAATTGGTTGTTGGGATATGTTTGTATGATGTTGAATTAGATTTGTGCATCCTTGATTTTGTGAAAAATGATTGGATTAATTTTCTCCAAAATCTACCCCATGGCCGAATGTATACCCTAGAATAGCTCATGGGAATTTTTAAAATTTAACATATTGGATGTGTTGATAGCATGATAGAAATATTAAATGTTGATTTAAATTGGATTGAAATCAAATTAAATGATTTTTTGTTGCCATTGTCGCGAGATGATAAGCATGTTATAATGAATTGTTTTGCTTCAATTTGTGTTGGACATGAATTGAAAATGTTGAGCATGATTAATTGATTTAATTAGTGTTTTGGAAACATTGGATTAGTTAATTAATTATGTTAATTACACTTGAATTGAATTAATTTGTAATTTGGAATAATGAATTAATTTAATTATTGTATTTGGGCTTAATGGGCTTTGTTGGGCCAAGTTTGGTTTAGAATAATTGGTTGGATCCAATTGGGCCTAAAATCATTTCCATAAAGTCCAAATATGATAATTGGGCCTTTAAAATTTTAATTGGGCCTAATGGGCCTAAATTGATTTTTTGCATAGGGTGATTCCTAATTAGGCATTGGCATCTTGGGTTTGACCCATAATTTCCAAAGCCCATGCCTAAAGAATTAATTAAAAGCACATTGGACTTTAATTGAATAGTATTGGATACTAATTGAGTCTTTGAGACCCGTCAAGATTGGATTTGGAATCCAAGTCTAAAAGGCACTATTGAAAGGTGTAATTATTTAATTTGGAATTAAATATGAATTAATATTGGATACAATTTAAATCGGATTTAAAATTGTAGTTCGATATAATTCAAGAATACTTACTTTGAGTATTTATTCTTAAACGAGTTGGACTCGCGCAAATCAAATCGTTGTTTGAACATTGAATGGTCATTAATCAAAGATTAATTAATTGGATTAGATTAATTGATAACATGCTTTGTGTGAATACTTGGATGTATGTATGAATAATGTATATCGGATGGATATTAGATGGGTGAGGGCAATTTTGAAAATTGTTGTAATAAATTTAGAATTTATTAAATTGGACATGCGTGTCCAGCCTATTATATCTATCTCATTATATTTCTCTTCTCACCAATTCCCCTCAATGTAAATGAGGTTTCTTTAAAGTATTATGTAATTGGGTAGAAGTATGAATAGTGCTAGCGGGAGAGAGGAAAGTGAGAGATTTGTTCTAGGAACAAGTTTGTTGTATATCCATCCGCATATCATTATTAATTTTATCGCGCCTTATTATGCTTTTAGAATGCATGCTTAAGGTGTATGATGAGACCTAATTAAAGATAATAAATTGGTTGCCAAATCGCGACAAAAACCCTCATTTTATATTAAGCGTTTTTCCTTCCATTGAGTGATTCTCCTCAAGATCCAAGATTGGCATTGGTTTGTTGGCCAAAGTTAAGACCTTTGTCCATCGTGAATGTGTTTGAATCATGAAAGCTTTGTTCCATATCGTACGCCTTGGGCAAGTTGTGATTTGTTGGCCAAAGTCAATGTCACTTCTTGTTCATCGGCCTCGATTACGAAGCTTTCCCACTGTCAATGGGACACGATTAACTGGTTTCATTAAGCTTTTTGAGCCAAAGCCAAGGCTTAGTTGATTTAGAGGAAAAATGTTAGGGAATATATCAGATATATTGGCATTTACTGGATATATATTTCGGACTTGGATGTCCACCTACTGGATCTAGGAATTGGATGAGATCCAATTGATCTTAGAGATTTACCTAGTTAAGTTTCATACAACTTGTTGGCCAAAGTCAAGGTTGTGTGTTTATTAACGGGATCCTAATCCACTAGGAAACTAGGTTTCCCGAGTACTCCACAAAGGGTTAGAGGCTCTCGCCGAAAAATAGTGGAGGCAGTATTAAATTTGCAATTTCGTTTAGATACTTGCCAATACGAGCTCATTTCAATTTTTCGTCATTAAATATATATATATTAGTTGGACTAATATTCAATTGTTGTTTTAATTAAACAGTTGGACTGTATTCAAACTATTTCATTTATAGTTGATTATATAATTGGATTATAGTAATCAATATATATTTGAATTGAACTAATCAAATAGTAGTTGATTATATAGTTAGACTATAGTAATCATTATATTCGATTGTACCCGAAATCGTTGATTGGATAGTTGGACTATCGGAATCAAGATAACTGAAAAATTAGCGTTTAAAACATAATCCTGGGTGAAAAATGTCTTTAAGCGGCTTCAATTTTCAAATTGGGAATAAAATCTCAGGATAGTCCTGGGAGCCGAGAAGTTACTTTATTTAATAGAGTGACATCTCGGGCCTGAGCCCGGAGTTGAGAAAATAGTAGGGCATGAGCTTTGGAAGACTCATGGTGATGATAACGTTAGTGCTCAATCCGTTATGCTTGCCGCAATGACTCCTTAATTTCTTCGTCATAACTAAGGATTAGATCCTTATAGTATGATATTGAAATTAAAGGATCTTCATAGATCTATTCTTAGATCTTAGGAGTACAAATTTCAATAAGAAAAATCTTGGAGAGTTAATGGCTATACTCAAGGAGACATAGCCAAAGCTTGCAAAAGGGGCAAGATGTGCAAGGCGCATCTTACTTCAATATCACAGAAGGCCAAAGCTTGGCCGAAGGCTTCTGGGGGTGTGAAGAAAAGGGCAAGGATAAATCGTCACAGTCTTCTGGGAAGACAAATGACATATCCCAAGATGTATGCCTAAACTGTGGCAAATGAGGTCACTGGAAGCGTGACTTCCGTATGGACAAGGCAGACATAAAGGAAGTGAAGGCGGGGCAAGGCTCCGACTTCAGGTATGTTTGTTATAAATATGTCCACTGCTGGTTTTAAAATTGGATTTTAGATACTGGGTGTGGTACATAAATATATGTACTGATGTGCGGGATCTGCTGATTAGCATGAGACTGGCTTCAGATGAGATCGACCGATGAGTTGGAAACGGGACGAGAGTCGCTGTTTTGGCCGTAGAAACCTAGGTTTTGGAACTGCCCTTTGGGCATGTACTTAAATTAGGAGACTGTTATAATGTATCTAGTTTGACTAGAAATATTATCTCTATATCTAGTTTAACACGTTGCGGGTATACCTTTATATTCTAGAACACTAAGTGTTTTGTTTATAAAGATGATATTGAGATAAGCACATTAGATGTGAATAACAAAATTTATATTTAGAATATAAATGAATCTCAAACATATAATATGACAAACAAAAGCTCAAACTTTATAGATCTGTTGAGACTTAAAAGTGGCATTACAGTCTGGGACGCAATAACAAGACTCGTATATCCACACGTTGAAGAGTGGATACTAGGACAGATTTGATTCTACTTCAAATGATGTCTACGAATCTAGTTTATTAGGCAAAGTGTCTTAAACACCTTTTACTTGGTAAAAGTGAAAATGCCACCGATCTGTTAGCCCACGTTCATGGTGACGTAAGTGGGCCCATGTCTAGCTAGGCTAGAGGTGGATATGAATACTTCGTAACCTTTACGGATGTGGCATCGTGTTACAGTTATATGTATTTTATGAAACACAAGTCAGAAAATTTTGAGTAATTCAAAGAGTTTCGACACGAAGTAAGAAAACAGACCGGTAAAAGTATTAAAAACATTATGGTCGGACCATAATGTAAAATACTTAAACATATGAGTTTCAAGATTACTTGAAAGAGTATGGTATTCTTTCACAGTGGACTCTTACCGGGACACCTCAATTTGACGCTGTGTCTGATAAAAGAAACCAAACTTTGTTGGACATGGTAAGGTTAATGAAGAGTCGCTCTGAGCTACCAATTTCCTTCTGAGGATACGCATTAAACAGTGCAATACTTATTATGAATAAGGTTCCATGAAAATCTGTTAGACAGACTTCATATTAGATATGAACATGAAAGAAACCGGGTTTCTCATTCCTGAAGATTTGGGAATGCTGGGCATACGCTAAATGTTTGGATGATACCAAACTAGAACCCAAATCGGATAAGTGCCTATTTGTAGGTTGTCCTAGGGAAACCAAAGTATAGTACTTATACAACTCACAAGAGAACAATGTAATTGTTGTTCTCCATGCGGTTTTCCTAAGAGGAATTCCTATATGCAGTGGTAAGTGGGAGGAAAGTAAAACTCGATGAAAATCGGAGTAATACTGTTCTAGGCACCGAGTCCTCACGGAATACCAACAGTTCATCAGGGATGAAACTATACCAATAATCTTCGAATACATAAGAACCGTGTAGGTCGGAAAGAGTCAGAAAATAACCTGGGAGGTATGGGTTTATGATCTCACCTCATGTAGATATTAATCTTATTGAGGAAGACGAACCGACTACATATAAGGAAGTGATACGAGGTATCGACTCCTTTTATGGCAAAGTGCCATGAAGTCCGAAATGGATTCCATGTATACCAATTAAGTTTGGACACTGGTTGATGTACCAGAAGACATTGTGTCTATTGGTACTATATGAGTCTTCAAGGAAGACATACATGGATGGCAACATACAAATGTGTACAGCTAGGCTTGTACAGAAAGGGTATCGTCAACGACATAGTGTCGACTACGATGAAATTTTTTCACATGTTTCCATGATTAAGTCCATTTGGATAATGATTGCTAATGCTTCATGTTTCATTTATGAAATATGGCACATGGACGTCAAAACCGCTTTTCTTAACGGAAACCTTTTGGATGATGTTTACAACATCCTGACGGTTTTGTCGTACCATAACATACAAATAAAGTTTGCAAGTTAAATCGATCCATTTATGGATTGAAGCAAACATTGTGTTCTTGGAACCAACGTTTTGATGAGATCATAATGGTATATGATTTCATTCAAAACGAATATGATTCTTGTGTATATAAGAAGGTTAGTGGGAGCGAACTGACAATGAATGTCCTATAGTTGATGATGTATTGCTTCTTAGCAATAACATTCCCATAATATTATCGGTGAAAACTTGGCTTTCATTAAAATTCTCCATGAAATGCCTGGGAGAAGCAGGCTTTATTCTAGGAATAAAGATCTACCAGAATAGATCTAGAAAGCTGCTGACAACCCTCCCAGAGTTCATACATTTTTGAAATGTATGTGACCTAATGTCTCATATGCTTTGAGCATATGTAGACGCTATAAGGCCAATCCAGGTGATGGTCATTGGATTGATGTAAAGAACATCCTTGAGTATCTTAGACGGACTAATGATGCTTTCTTAATTTATGGAGAATGAGAATTTGAGGTAACTGGGTTCACCGTTGCAAGTTTCCAAACCGACAAAGACGACTTTAAGTCTTAATAAGGGTACATATTTAGTGTGAATAATGGAACAGTGAGCTGAAAATCTTCCAAGCAAGATACTGTTGCCGATAAATAACAAAAGCGGAATATTGCTACAGCTGAGGCAACAAAAGAAGCATTTTGGATCTATATAATCCTAATTGGATTAGGTATATTTCTGTTAGAAGTTGAGCTAGGCTATAGCACAAGCTAAATAATTACGGTCTCATCAATGATCCAAGTATGTACTTCAACTGATTTATTTGATTCGTTCGATCATACATCGTGGCGATGTGATGACCGAATAAAACGCATCAGACGATAACATTGCAAATCTGCTGACGAAAGCTGTTTCTCAGCAGAAATTTGAGCAACCCGTACATAGTCAGGTGTTAGACACTTGAGTGATTGGTTATAGGCCAAGTGGGAGATTGTTGGACAATTATGACCCATAGCATCACTATTTGTACAGAACATGGCGTTGTTGTACAAATTAACTATGTGACAAAGGAAATTGCTTTTATAATTTGTAATTGGATTACCCGGAATATAAATGATAAAAGTCCATATGATTAGTACCAGATTAATAAGATATGAGACAGTATTAATCCACGTAAGGTTTAATAATTAAATATCCCTAGTCATAGTATTATCGAGACTGGACATCTATAATGCGGAATATACTAGTATTACACTTGTGCGTATTATGGAAGCGTAACTGCATAGTTCTCATATATTTGGGTATTGGATCCTCATGCAAGTGTAATATGAGGTTATATTTACCGATGGTACGGGAATAGCTTCGCTCTGGATAGACCCCTCGGAATCCCATTGGTAGTATGACTATGTGTCTATGGGAATTGAATCAGGGTAGGTGTATTTGGTCTTAACATGAGACTTGCATCGCTAATACTTGCGACAATCAGTATACTTTGGTTTTGGTCATCCGGGGCTTTAACAGGTTCTGTGTACTCTTATTCTGGGTATACTGAGAATCGTAGTGTATTGGGTGTGATGTCAAGATGGAAGTATCACTTCAGTCATATGGAGATGATGATCACGTAGGATACGGAACTAGTACTCTTAAGTATTGCAGTCATCGGGATAATATGACTAGGTCATGATTATCCGATTATATAGACTAGTTACCAGAGATCTGATATATGCTTCGTACGGGGCAAACACAATTCCAGCCCCAGGTCTAACATGTGACATCCGATACTGGATCGTAATACACAATACTACGTATGCTACGCCTGACAAAGATTACAAATTCCTCTAAAAAATATTTTGGAGAATTGGGTAGGCACGGTGCTTTGCTAGAAGCCAACAATGTCTTGTAAATCGGTAAGAACGTGGTATCGGGTACGGATATATTCGGATAGTCCGATGACCGTATTTACTGCCAACATATCCATGGATCTTTTGGGTCGCTTCCCAGAGATTCACCTATGACATTTGACTTGAACATAATTAATCTGGGATTAATTATGAGAGATAAAATTAATCTGGGCGAGAAGAGAGAACGTGATTAATTTGGAATTAATCAGCAAAGTAAATTTAATAGTGAAATTAGATTTTACTATTTAATTTATTTAATTGGGCTAAAATAATATATTAGATATATTAATTGAAATTGGATTTCAATACAGAATTAAAATTGGATTTTAATTCTAGCGAATGAATTAATTTAGAATTAATTCGTAAGCGACTTTCGTAATAATTTTACAAGGCATTATTATTTAATTAAATTAGATTTCATTACGTCGCGACGGAAAATTTGTTTAATCGGATTAAATGAAACCGGACCCAAAGTGTGTTGTGTGAACCAACTTGAATTTTGAATTCAAATTGGGTGGGACCCATAACTTACATCACATGTCACAAGGTGATGGAAGTAGTTGGAAATATTAATGGTTATACTTTAATTACTCAACACAACTTTTGGAAGTCAACACTTTTTACTAGTTTTGGAAACTAAAAAGAACTATTCATTCTCTCCTCCAAAAACCCAAATTGCTGATTCTTGTTACGAGGCCCAAAGAAAAATAAGGGCAAGGCCAAGGCTCTAGATCACCTAAAGCCCAATGGTGAGGTGGAGAAGAAAAATGGAAATAGGAAATGTTTCTTTTGTGGAAAAAAGGGTCATTGGAAGAAAGACTGTAGATCCTTGAAAGCCAAGGAAGCTAGGGAAGCCCAAGAGGCCAAGAAGCCCAATGCTTCATGTATGTTGTATAAGATTGAACTATATTCTCAAAACTCTGAACCTTCTACTTGGGTGCTTGACACCGGTTGTGGGACTCACTTGTGTAACAATGTGCAGGGCCTGAGAAACAGTAGGAGACTCCGTCATGGGGAGGTTGACTTACGCATGGGTAATGGAGCAAAATTGGCTGCATTGTGAGTGAGGACTTATTCATTAGTTTTGCCGAATGGTTTAGTTTTAGACTTAGAAGATTGTGTTTATGTACCTTCTCTAGTAAAGAACATCATTTCAATTTCTTCTTTATATAATAAAGGCTTTTCATGCCTAATAAGTTGTAATGAATGTTCTATTTATTTCAATGAAATAAAACATGGAGATGGTATTTTGAATAATGGTATATATGTCTTACAAACTAACAAAGAATGTTCAACCTCTAATATACAACGTTAACTCGAATAATCTCAATGAATTACTTCTATGGCACAGTCGCTTAGGTCATATCAATGAAACAAGATTAACTAAGCTACATAAGGATGGGTATTTTAAAACCTTCAAATATAAACCTTATAGAACTTGTGAGTCTTGTTTACTTGGTAAAATGACCAAATTACCCTTCAAAGGTAAAGGACAGCGTGCAGCGGAGACATTAGAACTCATACACTCTGATGTATGCGGACCAATATCAGTCACCGCTAGAGGTGGATTCTCCTACTTCATTACCTTTATCGATGATCATTCACGATATGGGTATGTGTACCTTATGCTGTACAAATCTGAAGCCTTTGAGAAATTCAAAGACTTCAAGGCTGAAGTAGAAAACCAGCTTAATAAAATTATTAAGTCACTAAGGTCTGACCGAGGTGGTGAATACTTAAGCAACGAATTTCAAGATTACTTGAGAGAAAATGGCATTGTTTCCCAGTGGACTCCTCCGGGAACTCCACAGCATAATGGGGTCTCCGAAAGGAGAAATCAGACATTATTAGATATGGTCCGATCAATGATGCTAGGCACAGATCTAACTCTTTCATTTTGGGGTCTTGCTTTAGAAATTGCAACACTACTACTAAACCAAGTTCCTTCCAAGACTGTTAGTCAAACACCATATGAGTTATGGTCTGGGAAACGTCCTAATCTTAGTCATCTAATAATTTAGGGATGTGACACATATGTCAAGCTCACACAAACTAACAAATTGGATGATAGGGCAGTTAAATGTAAGTTTGTAGGATATGCCTTGAACTCAAGAGCATATATGTTCTACGTCCCAAATGAACAAAGAAAATTTGTCTCACGAAATGCCAAATTTCTAGAGAATGAATTCCTTCTAAAGAAATATAGTGGGAGTAAACTTGACCTTGATGAGGTAAGAGAAGAACAAACTAACATAGAACTAAACCCCATGCCCCTCAAAAGGGCAGCGACGGAACAACCACAAGGTTATGAACTCAGAAGGTCTGGTAGGGAAAGACATGAGCCTGAAAGATATGGTTTCCATATTGATGAGGAACATGACCAGGTTATTGATACTGACGATCCCACCAGTTATGACGAAGCAATGCGTGACATTGATTCAGTCAAGTGGCTTGAGGCCATGAAATCCGAAATAGACTCTATGTATCAGAATCAAGTCTGGGACTTGGTAGATGCACCTGAAGGGATAAAACTCATAGGCTGCAAGTGGATTTACAAGCGTAAAACTGATGCAGAAGGCAACATCCAAACCTATAAGGCTAGGTTGGTGGCGAAAGGTTATAGACAAATCCAAGGAATCGACTATGACGAAACCTTCTCACATGTTGCAATGATAAAGTCCATTCGAATTTTACTGGCACTAGCTGCACACTTTGATTATGAGATTTGGCAGATGGATGTCAAAATAGTTTTCCTTAATGGGAACCTCGTAGAGGAAGTCTATATGACACAACCTGAGGGGTTTGCATCTAAGAATGATCATAATAAAGTATGCAAGCTTAAACGATACATTTATGGACTCAAGCAAGCCTCCAGAAGTTGGAATATACGATTTGATGAGACAATCAAAGAATCTGATTTCATCAAAAATGTAGACGAGCCTTGTGTTTACAGGAAAAGTAGTGGGAGTGCTGTTGTATTTCTTGTATTATATGTCGATGACATATTAATCATCAGGAATGATATTCCCATGATGCAAGCCACTAAACAATGGTTATCTCAGAATTTCTCCATGAAAGATTTGGGAGAAGTAGCCTACATCCTCGGCATTAAGATCTACCGTAATAGATCTAAGAGGTTGTTAGGACTTTCTCAATCTACGTACATAGATAAAGTTTTGAAAAAATTAAAAATCGAAGATTCAGAGGTAATTTACCTACTTGTCATGGAATCAAATTATCTAAGGAGCAATGTCTACATACTCCTTCAGATAGAGAGCGTATGAGTATGATCCTTTATGCTTCAGCAATGGAATCGATCATGTACGCCATGCTATGTACAAGACCTGATGTCTCTTATGCTCTTAGCATAACGAGCAGGTATCAGGAAAATCCTGGTGAGCAACACTGGGCAGCTGTCAAAATAATCCTCAAGTATCTGAGAATAACTAAGGATGTGTTTTTAACATACGGAGATTGTTCTGAGATAAAAGTCATTAGTTACTATGATGCGAGCTTTCAGACCGATATGGATGACAATAGATCACAAACAAGATATCTGTTTACTTTGAATGGCGGTGCTGTCAGTTGGAAAAGCTCAAAGCAGTCAACTACAGCGGACTCCACCACTGAAGCCGAGTATATTACAGCATCTGAGGCTACTAAAAAAGTAGTCTGGATAAAGAAGTTCATCACGGAGCTGGAAGTGCTTCCCGCGATAAATAATGGCATCACGATGTACTGTGACAACACGGGCACCATTGCTCAATCAAAGGAACCAAGGTCCCACTAGAAATCCAAGCATGTACTCAGGCGATTTCATCTCATCAGGGAGATTGTTGAGAGAAAATAAGTTATTATAGAGAAAATACCCATAGAAGATAATCTTGCAGATTCTCTGACTAAAGGGCTGACTCAACAAAAGCATGATAGACACATCCGAGAGTATGGTGTCCAGATTCATACTAGTTGGATATAGTGGAAGTGAGAGATTGTTAGGGATATGCCTTATACCCAACTTGTTGATGGGCTATATGTACATGTATTTGTAATATTTTCATTAATTAATAAAATGAAAATATTTATTATATGTGTCTTACATAACTTATATGAATCATCAACACTATTATAAAGCCCTTGGAGTAATAAGACGATGACTTTCACGCCTTATGAGAATCATTACTCTTAAATGTTCCTAGTCATAGTTTTGTGAATAATCTGGGCGTTCACAAAGCGAAGAGACTAGCATGATGATATAATCCGCCCTAAAGTGGGGTAGCTGATCTCATAGGCTACTAGCGGAGATCCGTCCGTTTGGTGTATCACATGGATGCATGAGTTGCTCGTGTCCATCGAACTGACCGCTGAAAGTTTTCATATGGAGTGTTTATCCCATGTGTCTGTAAGAACTTTCATGTATCGATTATATGACTAGTCC
Organism: Zanthoxylum bungeanum; assembly: GCA_019454045.1. Classification (NCBI taxonomy): domain Eukaryota; kingdom Viridiplantae; phylum Streptophyta; class Magnoliopsida; order Sapindales; family Rutaceae; genus Zanthoxylum; species Zanthoxylum bungeanum. The sequence continues at coordinate 74,821 of SKCR01032902.1, forward strand.
TTAGACTTGATGTCTTTACAATCTTATGTGTGGATCAAATAACTTTGACATTCTCCTTCCCCGGTTCAAAAGATCCGGTCATAAGGGTATGATTGGGTCATTTATTGAAACACATGAAGTTAGTAAAGATACAACATAGAATCGCCACTCTCTCGAATAATATTTTCTTATAAAAGTAGTATTCCAGTTCGTGGGTTGATATGTGTGATCAGTGCTTGAGACTGTGGCCACAGCGGAAGAATCATGTGAGATTCTTGGGTTAGCACGATTCATGACACTATCAACATCATACATTTGACCATATGGGTAGACACTTTCCGTACCCTAGGTCAATAGGTGGGGATACAGTGAGGCGAGGGACTGTATCATATGTAAATCGCATACAGAATGGGTATATATATATTTTCTTCTCATTTGGGGGCCGTGGCATGTTGCTAGATGTCAACCTTGGTCATCGAAATCGAACGACCATCTGATCGGAGGATAATTTATGTTCAATTAAATTATCACGATTCATTTCATGTCCAACTTGAGGGGAACCCAAAAGGTCACACACAACAAAGTCGAAATCAATGGTTAACAGTGCACAATACTAATATAACAACATATATGATTGTTGTAGGAATTGCTTATAAATGGTTCAATGTGTTTAATTATTGAACAGATCATTTATGAGGTTCCATAGTGGCTTAGGGATTGGTGAATGAAGATAGGGCACTTTGGGAATTGGAATAAAAAAATTACTATTCATGTGAATAGTAATGTGAATAGTAATTTTTTTTTAGTTATTTGTTTTGAATTCCAATTCGGCCCAAACTCTTATTAGGGTTTTATTATCTCATTAAACAACTAAATTAAGATCCAATGGCTAAGATTAAATTAGCTTTTATCCCACATCAGATTCTTAATTAATTTTGTTGTCTTTGGAGCACTATATAAACCCAAAAAATTCTTCACAAATTTTTTACACCAAACCTTTCATATCTTGGGTTTATATAAGTGAGCAACTCTAAAGTTTAAGAGTAAGCCACTGATTTTGAGGATCCTTAAGTCTAATTGACTAGATGAACCTCGAGTTAAAAGTTTTGAGGTATTTGCCTAGGCTAGCACCAAGGGCAAAATATCCGTGCACTCAAGGCGTAGTTTTGCCGTTGAGTTTTGGCTTTGGTGTGTGCATCTTTGGAGGCCACACACTTGGGTGGCTCTTTGGAACGTGGAAGAGCTTGCTGAGTTCGAGAAAAGCTTGTACATTGGAGGGAGGACTGAAGGAGTCTTCGGTTCAAGTAACTCTTTTTCTTTCTTTATTTTAATTAGAGTTCTTATGATAGTTAGCATGTTTAGGTTTATGTTATTTGCATGTTTTATGAGTTTTATGCTTAAAATATATAGTAACATGCCTAGGCTTGTAGAATAATCAAAACAAATGAGTCTTGAGCAAAGGGAAAGCGGCATAATAATTTTGATTTTCCGCTGCGCACTCGCGGCCGCTTCCCAACAATTTTATTGCTTGACTTTTCTTTTTTTTCACTGTAATGTTATGTTTGTTTCTATAATCTTCATAGGCTCACCATTAGTGAGTCTATATTTATTTGAATAATAGTATCCCATTTTTATCCCCAAAAAAAAAAAAAAAATGCAAGAGAAACTGAACAAGAAGAAGAAATCAATTCCAGCCAAAGATTCCACCAACCCTTAGCATAAGCAAACTCAATAGCAATCAAAGCCGCCATCAATTCTGAATGGTAAGCTGTAGAGACCCCCAAAACTAAAGCTACCGATATGTCACCTTCATGATTTCTAAACATACCGCCACAAACAGAAATTTCAGGATTATCCTTAAATTTATTCTGATTAAATCAATCGGGCCAATTTATCGTTCACCGATTTTGACTAATGTTTTGGATGATATGTTCCGATTTTAAAAATAAATATTATAACTAATTAAGTGATTATTTCAAAGGAGTTGATGAAAAATTCATAATTTAATTTTTTTTTTTTTTTAAAGTGATTATAGAAAGAAAGCGAGTTGTTAAGGATTGGTAGTGGAAACAACACATCAAGTCGTCTTAAACGTAAGAAGTTTATTAATTAAAAGTTTTGTTGCACCCACTCCATTTTTTTCTCCTTTGGTTCCTTTCTAATCTTCCGGTCTTTGATATACTTCCTTTCACTTGCTTATATTTTAAAATTTTCAGAGGTTTTGTTTAATGTTTTTCATTTTTCTAACTTCAACGTACAGTAAGAAAATGTTTTTTATTAGGAAAATAAGACAAAATAAAAAATAAAAAATTGAAAGTTAACAAATACTCCATAAATTTTGACACATGAGATCAGGAAAATTAATAATTTACAGAAACAAACCGGGGATTTTATAAATTTCCCTCGATTAAAGATTCTTTCTTGTAGAAATTGTTGGTTTGTGAAGAATCATTGCACCTTTTTGTGTAATGATTAAAAGGAAAATAATTAAAAATATGAATGGGTCCCACATGCTTAAAAAGAAAATAATAAAAAATTAAAATTCACTATTTATATAGTGAATTTCATGCCTATAATAGAAGTTTCATTTCATTATTTTCATCATCTCATTCTCAACCAAATCATCTGTATTCTAATAGAGAAAATATAGTTTCTTCTTAAGAGTTTGTGAAAGAGTTGTAGTTCTCTTATTCTAAGAGAGTGTGAGATTGTTCACTCCTTGAGTTTAGAGAGAGGTTGTAAAATTTTTTCCACCATTGTGAAATCCTTCTACTTTTTCCCGTGGACGTTTCCCTCACATTGAGGGTTTTACCACGTTAAATATGTGTCTCATTGCTTTATTTTATTGATAATATTTATAGTAGGCTAAGTCTCCTAATTAATATTGTATTGTTATATGGTAGACTAAGTCTTCTAATTATTTGTTATATGGTAGGCAACGCCTCCTGAACTAACAATTATTGTCAATTTCATTTTACTTGCGTGCCAGTTTCAGCCTACTATCCCCTAACAGTGGTATCAGCGCTCCAGGTTCATGGTTACTGTTCACGGAACTATTCACGTATACGGTACTATTCACGTATATGGCACTATTCAAGTATACGATACTATTCACGTATATGGTACTATTCATGATGAAATAGTAAAAAGCCGGTTCAAGTGAGAAACTGATCGTCATCAGAAATATGGCAGGAAAGTTTGAAATTGAGAAGTTCAACGGGAGCAACTTTTCCCTATGGAAACTTAAAATAGAAGCAATCTTGAGAAAAGACAATTGCTTGGCGGCAATTGGTGAGAGACCAGATTGAATGACTGATGAAAAATGGAAGGATATGAATGACAACGGAACGTGGCTCGAGTGAGAGTCAAAACCATAGCAGATCGAAATCAAGAATAAGAAGAATGTTAAATGCTACAAATATGGCAAGAAATGGCACGTCAAGAAAGATTATTGGAATTTGAAGAATGGTGGAGAAAAAGCTTATGTTGCAATAAAATCTCAGGGATGTGTTGCAAGTATTTCTGAAGAAGGTGGCACATTTTACAGTGAAGTAGCAATGGTGTCCAATGATAGCAGAAAACAACTAAGTGATGCATGGTTGGTTGATTCTGCAGCAACATGGCACATGACCTCTAGGAGAGAATGGTTCTGCCATTATGAGTCTGTCTCTGGAGGATCGATTTTCTAGGCAATGATCATGCCTTGAAAATTATTGGGATTGAAGTCATTAAAATAAAGATGTACGATAGTACTATTCGCACTGTATAAGATGTTCGACATGTTATGGGAATAAAGAAAAATCGTTTGTCAGTTGGACAGTTAGATGACCTCGGATACAAGACCGTTGATGAAAATGGGGTATTAAAAATGGTGAAATGAGCACTTACTATCTTGAAAGCTGAAAATATCTCAGCAAACTTGTATATGCTCTTGGGAGACTCGATTCAAGAAGCAACTGCATCAGTAACATCACTGAATTCTGGAGAGGAAGTTCTATGTTGTGGCACCAGAAACTATGCCACATGTCAAAACATGGAATGAAGATTCTCGTCAATCAAAAGCTACTCCCAGGCTTGAAAGCAGTTAGTCTACCATTTTGTGGGTATTTTGTTACAAGTAAATAAAACATATTAAAATTCAACAAGTCAAGTGCTCGGAGTAAAGCTATTTTAGAGTTGATTCACTCTGATGTTTGGGAAGCATCGGTTCAATCTCTGGGGAAAACAAAATATTTTATATCATTTATTGATGACTTTTCTAGAAGATATTGGGTGTACCCGATCAAGAACAAGTCAGATGTTATGCCAATTTTCAGAAACTTCAAAACACAAATTGAAGTTGAAACTGGAAGGAGAATCAAGTGCTTAAGGACAGATAATAGAGGAGAATATTGCAGCAAGGATTTTGATGCATATTTTCAGCAAGAAGACATCAAAAGGCAGACTACTAAACCTTACATTCCTCAACAAAATGGGGTGGCGGAAAGGATGACTAGAACGCTGCTGGAACGAGTAAGACCTATGCTCAGAACAACTAGTCTACCAAAGTGTTTTTGGACAGAAGTAGTTCATACAACATCCTATGTGTAGTGGAAAACCAGCTAATTACTCATCTCTTCATGTTTTTGGTTGTCATGTGTACGTGATTTACAACGCTCAAGAAAGAAAAAGCTAGATCCAAAATCTAGAAAATGTATTTTCTTGGGTTATGCTGATGGAGTAAAGAGGTATCGCTTGTGGGATCCCACTACTCAAAAGATCATCATTAGCAGAGATGTGATATTTGCAGAAGATCAACTGCAGAAAGATGAAAATGATAGCACTTCAAAGGAAAGTACAAAGACTACAACAGTACTGGTGGAAAACAATCCAGAACGAGAAAATTCATATTCTTCTAAAGCAGCACCAGAGCACGAGGTACAAGAACCAGTTGAGTTTGAAGCTTCTGAAGTCCGCCGATCAAATCGAGAGAGAAAACCTCCAGGTTGGCACTCAGAGTATGTTACGGAGAGTAACATTACATACTGTCTTCTAACAGAGGATGGAGAGCCATCAACTTTCCATGAAGCTAAAAAAGAAGTAAATGCACCTTTGTGGATAGCCACAATGCAAGAAGAAACAGAAGTTTTGCACATAAATAATACATGCGATCTAGTACAATTACCACGTGGAAGAAAAGCCATTGGTAATAAATAGGTCTACAAGATCAAGAGAGATAGCAATGATCAAGTAGAGTGGTATCGTGCACGATTGGTGGTGAAAGGATATGCTTAGATTGAAATGATTGATTTCAACGAGATATTTTCTCCGGTGGTTTGACTTACAACAGTCAGAGTAGTCCTGGCTCTGTGTGCTACTTTTGACGTTCATCTGGAATAGTTGGATGTGAAAATTGTACTTCTTCATGGAGAACTTGAAGAAGAAATTTATATGTTCCAACCATAAGGTTTTGCTGAAATAGGCAAGGAGAACTTGGTTTTCGGGTTGAACAAATCTCTATATGGTCTCAAACAGGCGCCGGGATATTGGTATAAGAGATTTGAATCCTTCATTATTTGCCTTGGATACAACAGACTCAATTCAGACCATTGTACATATTACAAGAGGTTTGGAAATGATGATTTCATTATTTTAATGTTGTATGTTGACGACATGTTAGTAGCAGGCCCTAACAAAGATCGAGTCCAAGAATTAAAGGCACATATAGCTAGGGAGTTTGACATGAAGGATCTGGGACCAGCAAACAAGATTCTAGGGATGCAAATACACCGAGACAGAAATAACAGGAAGATTTGGCTTTCTTAGAAAAATTACTTGAAGAAAATCTTACGGCGGTTCGACATGGAAGATTGTAAGCCAATTTCTACCTCAATTCCTGTTAATTTCAAGTTATCCTCTTTTATGTGTCCTAGCAATGAAGCTGAGAGGAAGGAGATGTCTCGAGTATCGTATGCATCAGCAGTGGGAAGCTTAATGGACGCCATGATTTGTACAAGACCAGACATTGCACAAGCAGTTGGAGTGGTTAGTCATTTTATGGTGAATCATGGTAGAGAGCATTGTAATTCGGTTAAGAGGATCCTTAGATATATCAAAAGAACCTCAGATACTGTATTATGTTATGGAGGATCAGAATTAGTTGTCATGGGCTACGTGGATTCAGATTTTGCAGGAGATATTGACAAAAGAAAATCCACCACAGGTTATGTGTTTGTACTTGCAAAAGGAGCAGTGAGCTGGGTATCCAAGTTACAGAGTGTTGTGGCTTTGTCTACAACATAAACTGAATACATGGCAGCTACAGAAGCTTGCAAGGAAGTTATTTGGTTCCAAAGGTTATTGGAGGAGCTCGGGCACAAACAAGAGAAGATTCCTTTGTTTTATGACAGTTAAAGTGCTTTGTATATTGCAAAGAATCAAGCCTTTCATTCAAGAACGAAACATATAGGGGTATAATACCACTTTGTTTGTGAAGTGGTGGAAGAAGGCAGTGTGGACTTGTTGAAGGTACACACCAATAAGAACCTTCCAGATGTAATGACCAAGCCTATCAATGCAGATAAGTTTGTATGGTGTAGTTCCTCTTATGGCTTAGCAGAAACGTAAGCAGCTTGAAGATGACAAAGTAGAAAGGATAGTATAAAAACTGATTTGTTCTCAATCAAGTTTCCAAGTGGGAGAATAGTTGGTTTGTGAAGAATCATTGCACCTTTCAGTGCAATGATTAAAAGGAAAATAATTAAAAATATGGGTGAGTCCCACATGCTTAAAAAGAAAATAAAAAAAAAATAGAATTCACTATTTACACAGTGAATTTCATGACTATAAATAGAGGTATCATTTCATTATTTTCATCATCTCATTCTCAATCAAATCCTCTGTATTCTAAGAGAGAAAATATAGTTTCTTCTTAAGAGTTTGTGGAGAGTTGTAGTTCTCGTATTCTAAGAGAGTGTGAGATTGTTCACTCATTGAGTTCAGAGATAGGTTGTAAAATTCTTTCCACCATAGTGAAATCCTTCTACTTTTGCATGTGGATGTTTCCCTCACATTGAGGGTTTTACCACGTTAAATCTGTGTCTCATTGCTTTATTTTATTGATAATATTAATGGTAGACTAAGCATCTTAATTATTATTGTATTGTTATATGGTATGCTAAGCCTCATAATTATTTGTTATATGGTAGGCAAAGCCTCATGAAGTAATAATTATTCTCAATTTCACTTGCGTGTCAGCTTCAGCCTACGATCCGCTAACAGAAATGACTTGCATAATACGGTGAATATAACAAGCAAATTAAAATATTATTGACTTGGTAAAACATTGTTTCATTTAGTTATCAAAGGTTATTTTTTTCTCTTTCTTTTTTAGTTATAATATAATAATTAATTATACATATGTAACGATGAGGAGAAAAGAAAAAGATTATTCACTTTGTGTGTTTTTGTGTGGTGTTATTTTTGATTATAAAAAAGAGGTAAGTATTGAAACTAGCATAGATATAGCTAATGGGTTTGGTATTGACTAAAAGAAAAATATCACAGATTACATTAGCAAATATACTTAATAATTTATATGGACAAATGATTACGTACACTTGTTGAAATGAACCTATTTTGTACTTTGAAATAGATCATAGATATTAGATAACTACATTACAACCACAAATAAAGAGAAATTAAATGTAAATAGTAAGGTATTTCTTCTGAAGTAATTCTCCCTAATCCTAAATTTTAATTGCTTATTTCTTTGTTTAGAATCGCATCATTTTATAAAGTTGGAGAGTATAGTAATATAATTTGTCTTTGCACATGTCAATTGACTTGTTGATATGGTATCGGAGCAATTTTTGCTCACACAAGTCATTGATACTTGACCTATTTTATTATATTTTCTTACTTCATCTGAACTTTCCTAGAGATTATCAATGGAAAAATAAAAATTCACCTCCTCCTAGCTTTAACCAAATTGTTACCAACTCAACTATAAAGCCAAACAATCTCATAAACCTAGCCAACCAACTCCCTCTGAAACTACTACTCATATGGCAGACGCAATTTTGTAGTGTAAGATTTATAAGAAGTTTGTATAGAAAATAGAAAATGATGTCCCATATTGAAAAATGATATGGAAGATGAAAGTTTTATAAGTGTTGTCTAGACATTTACATTAAATTGGAATAAGTAAGGCTTGAGCTTGGATGTGTGTGGTTGGTAGGCATGACATTAGAATTAATTAATATAAATAATATATATTAATCAATCAAAAGATGGGCATTGGGCCTTCATTAAATGCCTTATTTTAATGAAATATTTTATTATATTTTCAGTTAATTCATAAGGTATGTGTCTGATCAACAAATCTCTTCAAAATTAACTGAAATTATGAAAAACGTTGACAATAACTACTATATATTATTATCTATAAATGGAATAAGAAGAACATAGGCAAATACACATGAAAAAGATAGAATTTTCCATAAACCAACAATTATGATCTTGAGAGAAAATACTTAGTAAATTCGTGAGGGATCGAAACTTCAGTGCAGAAATTTCGATCTTCAGATTGTTGAATCCTGGAGGCAGACGTCCAACGAACTACAAGCACAAGAGTATGGGTGAATTTCTGCTATAGGACATAGCATTATCTGATAGCCTCAATTTATAAAAGTCAGTTTACTGTTTTTGATTTTGATTACTTTCACTGTAAGTTTCTGTTGTTATTGATTTTGATTACTTGTTTTGTAAGTTTCTGCTAGCGACATAGTCGCATAATGGATTTTGATGACGTCAACGTGAGAGAAGTTTTCGACGCGCAAATACGAGACAATATAAAAAGATATCGAAGTATAATGTGGTGAAGAGCGAGAATGTGAAGACTAGTGGGAAATTGAAGATAATCTTGCTTAGTCTTAGCTTAGGGCTCTAATTGTAATGTGAATTGTATATTCAAGTGCCTAAGCTCATAGGAAACATGCACATTTACTTAGATGCATTAGGTTCATGTACAAAATGCATTAAAACTTTCATATTTGTATTTTTGATACATAGACCGGTATATCATTCCCTTACCGGTGTCCATACCGGTGAGATGCTCTGTTTTGCACACTAACTGGAACCGGCACAGACTTTACCGGTCCCAAACCAATCACCATACCCGTTAACCTATGGAATGTATGGCTACTGGAACCGGTATAAACCAAACCGGTCTCTATACCGGTCCCATACTGGTGAGCCCAACAGCTAGTTCCCTTAGTGGAACCGGCATGACATAAACCGGTCAATATATCGGTGACCATACCGGTCAAGCTCTTCATTGTGCACACTCTCTGGAATCGACACGGACCATACTGGTCATCACACCGATTATCATACCGGTCTAACGGTCGGATTCTCCCAACGGCTATATTAACATTGGAGACTGGCATACCGGTCAGCAGAGACCGACATACCGGTCTCAGTAGTGTCATTTGGGGATGCTTTTCATTTTCTATATAAATGAACCCCAAATCTTTTTGCCAACGTTAGAGAGAACACATACAAACTTCATACACATTCTCTAAGGCAAAAACAAGAGAGTTATCACACCTTCATTATCAAACACTCTCAAGCTCACACACTACACCTTCTATACATTTAGTAATGAGCTTAGAACACTTGGATATCCAACTCACACAATTTTCCTTATCATTGTGAGTATCCAAGTATGTTTTAAATCTTCTTTATACAAACACTTGTGATTTGTGAAATCTAATCGTTTGGAATTGTAAAGGTTGTGAGTGCGCCTACGTAGAAAACTCATTGTAAATGTTTGGAGTGAACCTAGTCGCTAAAACTCTTGGTTGCAGGTGAGCCATGAAAACTCACTTTTAGTGGAAATCTTCAAGCGCGGCTTGAGGGAGTGGACGTAGGCACATTTGGCCAAACCACTATAAATCTCGGTTTCATTTTCTCTATCCTTATACTTTTACATATTGCAAGTTTATTTATATTTATGTGTGTTGAATAGAAAACTTGCATATAGGTTATTTATTGAAATAGAGAAAATTAACCTAAGTGCTTAATTGGTAATAAAAGCTAAAATCGGCAAAGAGTTTTTAATTCCGCATTTATAGGCGATAACCCAATTCACCCCCTCTTGGGAATATAGTATTGTTGTCGCTAGTGCTTGTAGGTAATTTCAGTTGGTATCAGAGCGAGGTATTCTCATCAAAGACTTAACCGTCCGAGAATAGATCATGACATCTACAAGCAACTCGTCAAATCTTGCCGAATGATTTTCAACAACTAGACCTCCGTTTTACACCAGAACGGATTACAATTATTGAAAAATAAGGATGTTGAATTATCTTCTTGTCGTTGATCCGCAATCCTATTTGGTAATTACACGAGGTGCAAAAGGGTCAACGAAGAAGGATAGCAACAGAGTTGATATTCCAAAGCCAAGTCTAGAATGGAATGATGAGGATTTAAAACAAGCCTCATAAAATGCTAAGGCACTCAACCAACTTCTATGTGCCATTGATCGGGATCAAGTAAGCAAGCTTCTGGAATGTGGAAATGCATATGATTTATGGAAGTCTTTGGAAATGGTCAACGAGGGCACAAGCCAAGTGAAAGAATCCAAGATCAACCGGTTTATGTGCGAATTGGATAATTTCAAGTTGGAATCCGGGGAAAAAATTGATTATATGATTTCGAGGTTCACAATCATCATAAACCACTTGGGTGCCTTGGGAAAAGTCATTGGGCCATCCGATCAAGTGAAGAAAATTCTGAGATCACTCCCAAATGAATTTAGAAGCTACACCTCCTCCATTAGAGAAGCAAACGACATGAACACTTTGAAGATGGATGATTTGGTCGTAAAATTGCTTGAATATTAATTGGAGATCAAAATGGATCAAAAGGAGGAAGATGAGAAGAGAACAAGGAATAATCTTGCCTTGAAAGCAAGAAGAAAAGATGATTCAAGCTCAAGTGAAGAGGATAGTGACGATGAGTTGGCAATAATAACCAACAAGGTCAAGAAGCTCCTCAAATCCGCTAAGCTTAAAGGAAAATCAAAGACGGGTGAAAAGAAAGAAGAAAAATGGCCACGGAAGAACAAGAAGATTGTTTGCTATGAATGTAACAAACCGGGTTATATAGCCACCGATTGCCCATTGAGAAGAATGAAAGGAAAATCAAAGAAAAAGTCAATGAAATCTACTTTAACTTGGAGCGATAGCGACTTCAGCTCATCCGAGAATGAAGAGGTCCAAGAAAGAACAAATCTAGCACTCATGGCTATCGAGGATGGGGATTTCTTTTTTGAAAGCGAAGAAGAAGAAATACACAATTCTCAAGATTATAATGATTTACTTTATGCTTTTAATGGCGTAAAAGAATTGTGTGATATGCTTAAAAAGAAATTAAAATTGGTTAAAAATGAGCATTCATCACTTAAAAATGATCATGCATCTTGTATGGATAAATTTCATGTTTTAAATAATGAGATCATATGCTTAAAGGCCAAACGTGAAAATGAAATAGCATGTTTAAATGATGAAAATGCATGTTTAAAAATGAAAAAGCTAGAACTTGAAAATGCCATATCTAATGTGCCATTTAGCTAAAAAACATGTGAATGTGAATCTATTATGAATGAAAATATTTTATTAAACACTAAAGTTATAGATTTACAAACCATACTTAGTAAATTCACATTGAGACATAGGAAACATGCACATTCACTTAGATGCATTAGGTTCATGTACAAAATGCATTAAAACTTTCATATCTGCATTTTTGGTACAAAGACCGGCATACCGGTCCCTTACAAGTGTCCATACCGGTGAGATGCTCTATTTTGCACACTTACTGGAACCCGTACGGACCTTACCGGTACCATACCCGTGAACCTATGGAATACATGGCTACTGGAACCGACACAAACCAAACCAGTCTCCATACCGGTCCCATACCGGTGAGCCCAACGGCTAGTTCCCTTAGTAGAACCGGCATGACCTAAACCGGTCAACATACCGGTGACTATACCAGTCAAGCTCTTCATTGTGCACACTCTCTGGAACTGACACAGACCATAGCAGTCCTCATATCGGTTACCATACCAGTCTAACGGTCGGATTCTCCCAACGGCTATATTAACGTTGGAGACCGACATACCGGTCTCAGCAGTGTCAGTTGGGGATGCTTTTCATTTTCTATATAAATGAACCCCAACTCTTTTTGCCAAGGTTAGAGAGAATACATACAAACTTCATACACATTCTCTAAGGAAAAAACAAGAGAGTTATCACACCTTCATAATAAAACACTCTCAAGCTCACAAACTACACCTTCTATACATTTAGTAATGAGCTTAGAACACTTGGATATGCAACTCACACAATCTTCCTTATCATTGTGAGTATCCAAGTGTGTTTTAAATCTTCTTTATACGAAACACTTGTGATTTGTGAAATCCCATCGTTTGGAATTGTAAAGGTTGTGAGTGCGCCTACGTAGAAAACTCATTGTAAAGGTTTGTAGTGAACCTAGTCGCTAAAACTCTTGGTTGCGGGTGAGCCACGGAAACTCGCTTTTAGTGGAATTCTTCAAGCGCGGCTTGAGGGAGTGGACGTAGGCACGTTTGGCCGAATCACTATAAATCTCGGTGTCGTTTTCTCTATCCTTATACTTTTACATATTGCAAGTTTATTTATATTTATGTGTGTTGAATAGAAAACTTGTATATAGGTTATTTATTGAAATATAGGAAATTAACCTAAGTGCTTAATTGGTAATAAGAGCTAAAATCGGCAAATATATTTTAATTCCTTATTTATAGGCGATAACCCAATTCACCCCCTATTGGGAATATAATATTGTTGTCGCTAGTGCTTGTAGGTAATTTCAGTTTCTGTTCTTAGTTTGTATTTTGTTTGTAAGTTTCTGTTTCAATAAAACTTATTACATTATTTGATTGTTCTTTAACAAGATTATTATTGTTATTAGGGAAAAAAACATTTAGACCCCATGTTTTAGTTAAATGATCGTGGAGATTGATATTTGTATATTACATGAAGAAACTCGTGTGACTATTTATAAAAATATGATATTTTTATAACACACAAGCCCCCAAATGTTGCCTAAAAAGAGAGTTTGTACATCCCAAAATGAGTTTATCTGATCGTTTTTAAAATTAAGAGATCTCCGTAACATTTAACTAAAACATGAAGATCTAAATGTCATTTTCTCTTGTTAGTATTATAAAGTTTTTACAATAACAAAATTGCTACAAAAATTTGAAAATTAAAGGATAATATTATTTTAGTGGGAGGAATGACAATGAACATATTGAAAATATATCACACAGGAAAAAATAATAATTATAATTGGACAAATGTGTACGCTGGTTGAACATATCTTCTTTGAAAATATAAAAACTTGCATAGATAGATAACTAATGAAGACTTGGTAAGTCTTCACCTGCTTCGAGGACTAACAAATTAAACACACAGACTTGTTCATGGACTCCCATCTATAAATAGGCTAGTTTCCCTTCAAAGATTTCTCAAGCCTCACCACATAACAAAAATTTAAAATATATACATCACCATGAAAGGCGTTCAATTTCTTCTAGGTTTTGCTCTCTTGGCTTTGGCTTCCTTATTGGCCTCTGCCTATGACCCCAGCCCTCTTCAGGATATCTGTGTAGCTATTGATGAGCCCAAGAATGCAGGTATATATAAATATATGTGCTCTTTTTCTGAGTTTTAATCTTTTAAACAAGTACGTATTAGTTGGTTAAGTTGGTAAAAATCTCTTGAGTTGGAATAGGAGATTTTGTGATGCGAATCCTATTCCTATGAGTAGAGAGGAAATTTAATTATTTACAGTGCTTTGTTTTAAATAATAAAAATATAGTTGTATGTTGTGACAAATTAATATTCTAAATTAGCCGGTTATGATTCTTATCTAAAATAAAAAGAAAGACATTTAAATATTTTTAATTTTTCTGTGCAGTGTTTGTGAATGGGAAGTTCTGCAAGGACCCCAAGCTTGCCAAACCAGAAGATTTCTTCCTCTCAGGATTTGACAAGCCTGGAAACACAGCAAATAGTAGACTTGGCTTTAATGTAACAAATGCAAATGTTCAGCAGATTCCAGGACTTAACACTCTTGGCATATCAGCGGTCCGTATTGACTATGCACCATATGGACAAAACCCACCTCACACTCATCCACGTGCCACAGAAATCTTGGTGGTCATTGAGGGAACACTTTATGTTGGTTTTGTGACATCAAACCAGTTAAATAACACACTCATTGCCAAAGTTCTGAACAAGGGAGATGTTTTTGTATTTCCAATTGGTATGATTCACTTCCAATTCAATATTGGAAAAACAAATGCAGTTGCCTTTGCAGGTTTGAGCAGCCAGTTCCCTGGTGTCATTACCATAGCTGACACTGTCTTCGGAGCTGATCCTCCAATCAATCCTGATTTTCTTGGCAAGGCTTTCCAGTTGGACCCAAATGTAGTGAAAGATCTTCAGGCTAAGTTCATTAAGGGCAGTTAGGGGAAATAATGAGCACTGTGGTGGCTATAGTATTTTTCCTTCAAATACTTAAATCACATATATTTTGATGTAATAAAAGAGGTCTTCTATGAACCTCTCTCCCGTTGATTGTATTCATGATATATAAAATACTGTTGTGTTTCTCACGCTGTACTTATTCTCACTCTCCTCTCTAACGCATACATGCACGACTTTTGTGATAAGAGTTGGTGGTTACATATTGATATTTTAAAGCTCTTGATTACTTTAATTTTAAGATTAAAAACTAGTCCAATAATCCAATTTGAGTTTTCCACCAGAAAGATTATACGAGGAAAAAAATGAGATCAGAGTTAATCCAAATTTACATGCTGTAGCAAAATATGTTGATCTGAAATTGCCCATTGATATAAAACTAACGCCTTGCACCACCTTGGAATTGTGTATAGTAACGTCTCTTTTGAGTTTTTTTTTTTTTTTTTCATTATGGCTTAAGTAACTATTACGATCAGTGCTTAGTTGAGTTTGTATTAATTACTAAATCAATGATTAATAGATAAGTGAGATATACATGAGATCTATATTAAATAAATTAAGATAATTAATTTAGTGTTCGGTACAAATTCAGTTCAGCACTTAATCTTAAACCCCAAGCAAAGATGCAACTATGTCAATGCTAGATTCTCATAAAAAATTTAGGTAAGGGTTTGATCGATTGAAATTTTTCTTCTGTAAGTTTTATGTATGACCCCTCATATTATTATATTATGACCACCTTAAGTTTATGTTTCTATTTTATTACCTTGCTGACCTGATATATTAATCTTGATTCAACCATCCGTTTGAATTTTGTTGGATGATTTTTATTTTCTCACTTTATCTTGTAAATGTTCTGTATAAATTTTCTACATATGCATTTATCTTTTATCTACTTGGCTATGATTAGTCCCCACATTTCTTAACAATTGAATCCAAAATCATACCAGTTTATCATAGCCTAGCTAACTCATAAAATCATACCCTCCTAACATTTACCGTTGTTTTATTTCAATTAATATGACTTTTATGTGTAAATTTACCATCATATCCTTATCCCGTCAGCAACAGTGCGATCAAAGCAACTCCACGGATTTAAGTTTCAGAAAATTAACAAGTTGAGCTTATGTTTCAAAATTTTGAAACCTTTATTTATTTTTTTATTATGAGCAAACAACTGGGACTGGAATATATTATGTCTTTAAACCATTTGTTTTGAAGAAGAAATTATATTTCATTCCTTGAAACAATTGAAGATACATAAGATATTTTGTCACACTCATCCCCTTAGAGAGAGTAAGTCGGGTGACATGAAGGCGTGATATTTGAAAATTCACTCGTTTTACGATTTTGACCCTATACAGAATTATTCAAACCTACTATATTTAAGACATGTCAAAGGTAGAGTTTTTATGATTAAATCTAAACACCCTATGTCTAATCAATTGCCACAATGAAAATCAATGCAATAATAAAGTGCGAAAAGTAAATAAGCAATCAACACAATCAACATCAAGATTTGTTGAGGGAGTAGAAAACCTTTAACAGATAAAAATCATTGCGGTATTGGCTACCACTTGAATCCACTATATAGAAAAAATTTCAGTGATAGTTAGAAGACCTATGTCAACAACTTTGCCGACTCAAATACGTCTATTGTAATAACCCGAATAACTCATCGAGCCCTCATGAAACAGTTTTCTTCAGAACCTCTGAAATCTCTTAGTGAATCAAACCTGTGAACTCACGATTCCAGAACTCCGACTACCAATCTCCACCTTAGAACTCTAAAGGCTTAGGGTATTGGCTATGGTTGTGTTTGTGTTGCTGGTTATCAAAAAAGAAACTCACCAAAAGAAAAAAGACATAAGATTCAATAAGTCTTTAAGGTGATTTTTCAAACATGAGGAAACAAAAGAATATGGAGCCTCTGTTTTTTTTATGTTTCCCACCAAGGTAAAATGGCTAGGGCTTCATTTAAAAAGGTAGGACTTTTCTAGTCCTGAAAAGCCTTGAAAACGCATCCAAAATTACCAAATCCCACAGTCTTGTTCTGATGCCCAATGTACTCGTGATGAACGCGCAATATTCCAAAAATTCGTTCGAACGGCCTGACGAACGCACAACGAACTTGAGTCATCTTGAAGGTTTCGTTCGCACGAAATGAAGAACGAAAAATGTACGATAAGTCTCTGCCCAATTTCATTTGAATGTGAGTACGAACGTGACAGTTGACACTAATGAATCTCGTTTGAACTTAAAAAAACACAGCACAAACGAACTTATGATATCGTCATGCAAAGTCTTCCAAATACTTGTCCAATTACTCTGAGATCTTAAAGACTCATTACAACTCAATTGAACTTGTTTTGTTACGGAAATTACTAACACACATAGACCTAACAATACTGATAGAATTTCCTTTGTAAAAAAGACTAATCCCTTGTGATACTATGTTAAAACAAACTTGAATATCATCATTAAAGTATATAGGATCTCTATGATCCACCTCAAAATAATCATCTATATAAATATCCATATCAATGTATCAAAGTTGGGCTCCATGCCCAAAACAAAATAACAAACCCATATATGAAAAACATAACCAGGTTTCTTATCTCAAAATACATAACAAAAGACTCTTTAGTATTGGTACAACCTTTTTCTAATGAAGAAACAACAGAGAATAAAATAGAGGATCTACTAATCTTCTAAACCTGAAAAATGATGAAATGAGTAAGCTCAAGTTTAGTGGAATGGACATCGCTTAGTGCCTTGGATATAAACAGGTAATAAGACGGATCAAATAAGTCTTTTATAATAAAAATAAAAACATAAATCTGTAAACTGACTTATAAAACATTAGATAATTATTTCCTGAAAAACATAGCCTCACTTCTACAGATAAATACTGTGTATAAACTAAAATAGTTTATTCGTTTATTTACACACTCGCGATATAATGGTAAAACTGGCAACATGTGACTTTCTCATGGTAATAATTGATATCCAAACAAAACTAACAATGTGAGACCTTATCTCACAACAAATATATATGGCATGTAAATGTACATGGAGTGTATCCTAGCATAAAAATTATT